>JAMWET010004862.1:27500-71935 GCA_024036415.1 Prochilodus magdalenae | reverse complement strand
ATCTGCCTGGTGCAAAATTCAATGCAAAAATACGTCAGAATGCGAAAAATGTGTCAGTCAGTCACGATGACTGGCTCATCTACGCGGCCGTATCTTCACTAGGTGCTCATCCATTACTCTACATGAACAGAGTGGTACATGCGTGCATACCTAATCCCTCTCCATCCTCAGGAAGGGTCTCCCAGCCTGTGTTTTGAATGTATGTTGAGTGTAGGCTCTGTAATGTATATGTTTCCTGACTTGTTAAAAAGGGGGTCCAAAATAAATACAAAAGATTTTTAAAAACATATTAGATAGAGACATAGATATCTGACACATCACTCAGATTCTATCTGATGAATCTGTATTCCGATACCTTTGATCTAGATAATGTTTTTGTATTAAATAATCAGTAATAAAAAAAGACCAAAAATACAATACAAATGGCCAAAATATGTATACTACTGTTACGGCCTGAGATGGACTGTTGCCTCTTGGTTGGGTTAAAAGGTGTGCTCGCCTTTATTTCAGCCACCATCAGGTAGCAAGTCACATTCATCACCGTTTGGAAACTTATTGGTATGATGTGGCAGGTCCATATTTTTGGAAGAACTTTGCATACAGCTTTGAGCTAGTAGTACAAGGTGGATGTGGACCCACCTACCGCAGGGTCCACCGGGGTCAATCTCTCTTCCTCCTTGTTTTATTCAACCACCCATCTTCAAGAGCAGCCTTTTACTTTCTAATTCATGCGTTGAATTGTCAGTCTACTTGTTGTACTTTGACAGGGCCAGAGCCCCTTGCTGTCATGTTTCCTGTTTCAATTTGCACGCATTCCCAGACCTGTGTGTCGTACTAAGAAAATAAAGAGGGGGACGGAGCTAAGCATGTAAACTTAGGCAACATAATGTTACGCTTTCTCTGTCTCTGTTCTCACTCGTCACTCGACTTACACAGGTCCTTAGTTGCTTAAAAAAAAAAAAAGATAAAAAATAAATAGCCCTACCTAGTTAACCTCATCAAGAGACGATATAAAAGATATACGTAGAGCTGATCATTAACAAGAGCGTTCCCTGCACTGGCAGGATCCTAAGAATCAGCAATCTATGGCATGCCCACACTCGCGTGCGCGCACTAGCCTCAACATGTAGTCTGACGATTGTCGCCTGTAATCAAGAGTCCTAAGCTGCTTCTAATATATCTTTACATCATTGTAGTCTAGCCTCCACTGACCATATAGGACACTCTGTAGGGTCTATGGTTAATAGACTGTAGTACCATACTGTTGTCCCTTTCTATACTTTACACTACCCTGTTCTTGTTTTTAAATAGTCGCTAGGAAGCCGGCTCACCGGAGAGCACAGGTCATGATGTGGGTCGAAGTTGGAACGTCATGTTGTCGAGCAATCTGCAGTGAGCCGACGTGGTGCTGGTGTGAGTAAAGGAATTCAGGACCACAGTCAGTGCATAGCGAGGATGATGGTTAAACCTGTGTCCTACATACTCCACGTGTCCACGGGGACCTCTTTAGCACGTTCCTTTACCTTGATGGTCCACCTTGTAGATGTAAGCAGGTCGAGACGATAGCTCATCTGCGGTGCTGCCAGATTGCAGTTGTTGGTCAGCTGCCCTAGTAGTCACTTCATCAGTGATTGCTCCACTAGGAAAGCTGCCTTCACGAGGACACTGCCCACAGGACGCTTAATGGCTGGATATTTTGGACTGGTGGAGTGATTCTTATTCCTCTTGATACTGGGGAAAGGCTATGTGGTCAGTGGAGCTGATAAAATGGATGTGTGTAGATACACTGAGGTAGTCATAGTGTTATGCCTGATAAGTTTAGCGTCTCTGCAAAAGAACATTTTGGACATTGCAGACCAAAATGTCCAGCCATAGAGTGGAAAACTGTATTCACAGTGTCGTAGTTAATTAGGAAGAGCTTGGCACGTAGAACTGAAATACAGTGCACCTCAAACCGTTACGTAGAATTCCTGTACTTGTGAAAAAGCATGCTGGAACGGGCCGATAAACTGTTTTGTAGCTGGCACAGCTTGACTAATAAACATCTACACCCACACTGTATGAGCATCGAGGTGTCTCAGTGTAAACCAGCCAATCAGAGCAGAGCTTGAAACTACAGAGTGTAAATGAGCGTGTTAAACCATACCAGTGCCTTTTATCCCAACCAAGGTCGCATAACCTTTCTATATACAACAACAGTGTGCAGTGTGGGACTCCTGAGTAAACGGATCTATAGAGGTTTGGAAGCTCTACCGTGTGCAGCAGCACTACATGACATGCTTAGAAAGTATCACACTGCGATTGTCCTAAACACACTGGTGAACACTCCAACCCAAACGGTTCCAGACAACCAGGCATTCTTTTGACCAAAACTATGGCTGCTGGCTTTGCTTCGTTCATAAACCACAGAAACGCCAACCTGAACACTGAAAAACAAGTCGAGATGCTCGCAGCAGACAAGGAAACATGCCGTGATTTGTCAGAAGCTATTTTGCATATAGGAGCCTTCAGCGATATTAGTCAATTAACCAATCTCTCCTAGTATGCACACCATTGTTTTGGGTTGGCTGCTCTCTCCAGATCTTCCACTCAACAGATGACTGAAAGGAAGCCTTCTACATTACGACGAGAGCACAGGCCCAGCGCTGGCATCTGAAATCTGACCCCAGGGCTGTTTGGCAAAATGAGAGTGATGGGTTGTTTGAAGACGGATAACACAGGAAGCCGCAGATTGATTCCGTTACAAATCACTCAGGCACGGCAAGACGCCTCTGGGAGCTCCTTATACGTTCCTTCCTGACCAATGGCCAGAGAGGCCGATAATGGAGGGCTGTAAATACAGTGGATAGCGATGCACGGGCGATTACTGCGCTCTAACTGTGTAACAGAATTAAGCGTAATTCAGCTGGATTGCTGACAGGAAGAAGGTCCATTCTGAATTCTGTAATGTCTCGAGTAGTGGTCTGGGCTCAGTAGCCTTTGCACTCAGACTTGTCTTACTCTCGGCCACTTGTTTCCTCCAGAAGGACTTCCAGAAGGACTCAACTGACAGGAATGAAACTTGGAGGGTAGGTTTGACATCACGAGACATGCAAACGATTCAAGTTTTACGCTCGGCTGCACAGGCCTTATCACTGTACCTGACTGACCCAACATTCAGTGAGCAGTGATGCCCTCCATGAGTCATCCTGTTAGTGCCAGTACCATTGGCAGGCGGCTGCACCACGCAGGACATGCACACTGTTACGACGACTACCTTTAATATCACATCAACCTCGCCAAAGACTGTAATGGTGTCGTGCCAGACGGTCATGGAGTGACACAGAACGGCAGCGGGTCATCTTCAGGGATGAGTCCCGCTTTGGTCTTTGTGGAGACGACCAACAGATCCGTGTAGGAAGAAGGCACACGCCAGCAACATCAAGGATCAGGGAGATCAACACGAACCATGGAGAAGGAAAACTGACAACATGTCCAACAACCACAATGTGGACATTCAATGAGCAGTGATGCCCTCCATGAGTCATCCTGTGACTACTGGCACCATTCTACACACATGAGATTGTGGCAGCGGGTCATCTTCAGTGACAAGTCCTGCTTTTGTCTTGGTGGCGGCGACCAACGAAATAGCGCCAATGGTCAGCGCCAAGGGCTTGTTGTCACACATCGTCCAGAAGGTCGCGTGTCACTCTACCTCCACCCCTACCGCACCATTTTCAGGAACTGTGTGAGGATATTCAAGCTGTATGGGATGGATTATCACAGGACACCATTAGGAACCTCTACAACTCCATGCTGAGACGTCTGCCGTGTTGCGTTAGCAAACATGGCAGCCCTACGCCATACTGCAAGACAGACTTCTGTATGTGTAGCTCAGTAAATATTGATCATATCAGTCTAAATGTATCATCAGTTATTGATCCTGGTGACCTTAATCTTCCTTCCCAACAGCACTGCAATCCCAGTTCCGGTCAGTTCCGTGCATTTGCAGACTACGGCTAACCAACAAGCACTGCTTTATGTTACGCTGGGAACTGCACAGAGCGGCCAACTGCTGCCAAGTTAGTCGCTGTCCTCACCAGAGCAATTTCCTGACCAGAGCGTTACTGAAACGTAAGCTCACCGCAGCACTGATCACATGCGTGTGATTTGAAGGCCGTCAGGGAGGCTGGAGTCATTTGCCTGGCTGGCCTTTTCTACAGGTGTTTCACAGGCAGAGGGACACAGAGCTCACAGTGACTTTAACAGGCCGAGCGAGAGGCCAGCCAAACACACTTACGCTCCTTCAGGGCGATAAAACTCAGACTTTTACTAGCAGTGCAGAGGAACGCTCGCATGCTGTACAGTCCAACAGCCAGAGACATTTGAAATAAATATCTCTTCAGAAAACCTTACAGCAGGGGTCTCAGACTCAAAGTCCCTGGAGACCACTAGCCATGCATCAAAAAGAAGCTGTTGAAGAAAAAAAAACCCCAAAAAAACGGAGGGAATAATTTTTTTTTATTATTCAGCCCATTTTTCCTTTAAGCTGCTAATGTCTCTGGGTCACGGGCAGTGCCTGAGCCTATCCCAGCACTCAATGGGCGGAAAGCAGGAAACACCCTGGAAAAGCTCACATCCAACAGCAGAATTAGGCAGCATTTATTCGTAAACTCACCAGATGAAATGAGTCACCTAGCTTGTTTAAGGTGGCAGTAACTTCAGGCTCCTGCAGAGGGCGCTGCATGAGGATGATGGGGCTATAAATACCACACAGGGTGTGAGTGACGGGATCCATAGATTGAGAGGAGGTGGTGCAGTGCAGGGAATGTCTCGCTCCATGTGCGGATAATGGCTCCAGAGCAGATGTTAATGATTGGCTAAAAGGAGGGACTGCATGTGGGCGTGGCCAAAGACCATAGCTTGAAGGAAGTAGCTGTATCTGCAGGTATTAGGAAGCGCACGGTCATATGGGTCTCCCAGCAGTGGCTAAAATCCCCTCAGAGCCATGCCAGGGAAGGTGTCCACTAAATCTGGTCCAGCAAATTAATAACCGGCTCTCATATTTATACTAACAGATCCTCCCTGTGGGCTTCCCGCAGACGTTACTGGTATCTAGGGTTTTTACTGTGATGAACTCCCTACAGTGATCACTGCTAACAGTGACTGAGCTTCATTCACACTTTCAGGTCTGTTTCTCACTGCTATGTTCACAACAGCAGGCAATAGAGTGACATGAGATCAGTCATTCATTCAGTAATTACAGGGGTACACGATTTGTAGACCCAATTAGGCTGAAGTGGCGAGCGACACAGCGACAGAGCGACAAACGGAGCTGAGAAGAGCGTGGAAGAAAGCATGGCATATTGTTGGTGTCTTTGGTCAGTTAGGTCACTCGATAGCTCTAGCTAGGTTAGCCGACATGCTAGCCTGCCAGTCAAGCCAGCCACAAAGGCAAGCAGTTAGGTTACCTTACAAATTCAATAAAATATGAGATTTCAGGACCAGCTAGCTTTCCTAACTGACCTCGACAACACATCCACAGAGAACAAACTTGGGCCGATGTAAGAGACTTGTTGCCTTCTATGATAACAGGTATTGATTATTCCGTATTGCATATAATTGTAAATCTGTTTTCTTCCTACGTTGCTTTTGTGCTGGTCTTGCTATCCAGAGTGGACCAGAACAGGATGGCATCCCCTTTTGAGTCCTGAGTTTGCCACTGTTGGTTCACTGGGGGGTTGGACCTGGATTCATGGTAAAGCTGCATTGTCACAACACCTGTACAGCTCAAAGTACGGCATAAACAAACCTTGAGCTGTTTCTTTGTAAGCTACCTGGCAACGAGAACGAGATCGGATAGCTTGGAAAAGTTGCGAAACTTTGAAATGACAGGGATGAGACAAATAAGGTTACAGGCTACATCTCGGCCTTTCATAACCAACACTGGCAGGCATGAACGCACTGCTGTCGGAATTTCATTGTAACCCAAGTTAGCCACGAGACAGTCTTGCATCCTTTTATCTCTGTTTAGCTCTCTATTCTCGTGCCTGATCACTCTCTCTTTTTCTCTTCCTTGCTTCCTCCGACAGCATGTTGTTTAGCCTCATCCCAATCGCGGCCATGATGCCCAGGCTGGGAATACAGAGTTAGCTTCTTCTTAGCGCTCAGCTGAAGACCCACAGTTGTTGTTCTGTTGTGGTGGCAGTTCTTAGGAAGGGTCTCATGACAATTTTAGTGTTAGCAATTAACGCTAGCAATAAACACGACTGTTAGCGATCTATGCTAGTGTTAGCGATCGATGCTAGCGTTAGCGATCGATGCTAGTGTTAGCGATCAATGCTAGTGTTCCCCTTCAGAGGTTTTGTTGATTGTTTCATTCTATTCGATTCTTAATCCCGGCACTCTGTATCCATGACTCCGCTACGCATGAATCCTCGTGTGCTCAGAATGGTTTCTCCTGCATGCCGTGCTAATTTCCGCCTAATAATCAGCCTGAGCTGAGCTTCATGTAGTCGATGTTCAGCTTCCATGTCAGGTGAATCAAATGTACACATCAATAACCCGGCTGAATTTAAGTCCGTGTTGTAATAACGAAGCTGGCTAGTAGTGTAGACCCCTGCCTTAAAGCTTAAGAGGGGAAACAGTGTCATACAGTGTTGATATTAAAGCCAAGTAGCTGGACCTGTCCACTCTCTGACGCAATATTACATTTATTATGCTTAAATAGTTTGACTTCCTCTAAGACAACTATTTTCATAGCCAGACTTCGGTCAGCGTCTGGTTCATGTTACGTCCCCGGCAAAGTTAGACACGGCCATTCTAAACATAGTGCTGTTGTTGAAGTCCTCCACTGGTCCTGCCTGGCTCTAGTCCAAACACACCTCTTACCAGCATTCCTTCGGGGAACCACAGCCAGACTGACAGCAGAGTGAGAGAGACCGTGAGAGAGAGAGTGAGAGAGAGAGAGAGAGACCCCCTGATGGATCACCTCTTCAAGCCCTCCAAACCACAAGTCGTTTGCAGTGCGGGGTCGCTAACGACCGAGCTTCGCATCAAACAGGGCTGCCCCTGTAACCGATCTGTCCAATAAAGCAGCAGGTGAGAGAGGCCTCGCAGTCCCGCAGCACAGATCCAGCATGCCCTTAACAAGCTTCCAGCATGGCCGCCGAGTGTTAAATCACTCCATAAAAGTCACAGGCCACATCGCCGGCCTCCCCCACTGCAGCGCTGAGAACGAGTGGTCAGGGGAAACGACTGAAACTGCAACATCTGCACTGAGCAGAACAGGCTGTCCCCTGCATGATGAATTAACAGCTGGGAAAAAATATAAAATGTATCCACTGAATTTCCTACCATCTCCACATAAACACAGCAACACGAACACCGCCAGAAGTAAGCAAACGGAAAACAAGATCATACTGTTACAGCGGCCTGAAAGTAGAGCTTAATACCAGCATTGTACAGCATTACACATGAAGCTGCATCTCTCAGTATGGTGTTGGGCCGCCATGTTTGCTAACCTAACATGCCAGACGTCTCGGCATGGAGCTGTAGAGGTTCCTAATGGTGTCCTGTGATAATCCGTCCCATGCATCTTGGATTGTCTCACACAGTTCCTGCAGACTGTGCAGTAGAGGTAGAGGTAGAGTGACACCAGGCCTTCTGGATGCTGACCACGGTGCCTCCACACATGGATTCGCTGGTCATCTCCAAAAAGACAAAGCGGGACTCGTCACTACATGACAGACTGGCACGACACCACTGCAGCCTTGGCGACGCTGACATGGTGTTAAGGACAGTCGTCGTAACGGTCTGTGTGCATGTAAGCCTGTATCGTGCAGCCGTCTGCCAATGGTGCTGGCATTAACAGGATGACTCATGGAGGGCAACGCTGCTCACTGAATGTCCGCAATCATGGCTGTTGGGTCAGTCAGGTACAGCGATAAGGCCCGTCCTGACTTGCATCACATGCACGGCCGAGCGTGAAACCTGAATCATTTGCATGTCTCACAATGTCAAACCTACCCACCAAGTTTCAACCCTGTCAGTCGTTTCCTTCCGACTGAAGGATCCTAAGCCAACTGCCCTGCCTCTGCACTCACCAGCTAACAGCAGTCTCCCCCCACCCACCCTCCAGATACAACACCAGAAGGGGGTCCTGCTAGTCTGTGAGCTCCTTGCATAGACTAAACCGATACAGCTCCAAGATCCCAGTAATCAAGTTCACCAAAGGTACAGAGATGTTCCATTAAGTGCAGGATCATGTATACATCTGAATAAAGTCAGGGTATCGGCTATACATTCCAAAAAGCTCCTGAGGAATGGCAAACTGAGGAGCCAAACTAGCAGGATCCATAAACTAGAAACCAGCAGCGACTAATCAGGCATGCACTCTTCAGTCCAGTGAGGCGCAGTAGTGGCGGCTGATAGTCTTAAACAGACTACGCAAATAACAAGAAGTGCTTTCCTTGATGTTCGGCAGTTTGGCAAACGCAGCAAACTGGCTAGAAAACCACATTCTGGACGTCTCAGGGGTGACGACGAGAGGCCGCCGTGCTTGATTTACAAACGTCACAAATTATGAAACAAGCTGTACCTGAAAGTCATTACAGAACCATCTGAAATACACTCACGGTCAAATAATAGCTGCACCCAGAGGGAGGTGTTGTACTGCAATGCTAGTGGTAGGGAAGATGAAGGTTACAGTATGGCGTCGGGCCGCCATGTTTGCTAACCCAACATGCCAGACGTCTCAGCATGGAGTTGTAGAGGTTCCTAATGGTGTCCTGTGATAATACATCCCATGCAGCTTGAATATCCTCACACAGATGGTGTGGTAGGGGTGAAAGTGGAGTGACACCAGGCCTTGTGACACGTGACAACAAACCGTTCATCTACACATCCACACACAGATGCATTGGTTGTCTCCACCGAGACTAAAGCAGGACTCGTCACTAGAGACGACCCTCTGCCTTCCTGAGTCACTCCATGACAGTCTGGCATTACACCATTGCAGTCCTCAACTAACGAAGTGCTGTCCTCGATGTTCAGAAACCCACACGTGGCCGTCTTAGCGGTGAAGATGAGAGCCTGGCGTGCTTGATTTACAAACTTCACTTCAGAACAAAGGATTTTTAAAGGACCACCTTTCTCCAGCCCACCGCTTCAGTCGAGATTCTGCAGCTAGAAGCAGAGAACACACTGCAGAAGAATTTGGCATGCCGAATCTTTTCACAGGCACAACACTGCAAGATGTGGATAGGGATCACTGCAGACTGCGGATAGGGATCACTGCAGACTGCGGATAGGGATCACTGCGAGCTGTGGATAGGAACAGGTCCTGCTTCACTCGTTTTAATTCAGCTTGGGTTTTTGTTTGTTTATTAATCCCCACTTTGTTTTTATAGATCTCTATAGTTACACTATTTTGCCAGAAGGACACTATATCTGCCTTCACATGCATAAACTTGAGAGACAGCCCAGTCTTAATCCATAGAGTTTAACATGATGTCGGCCCTGTGCAGCTATAACAGCTTCAGCTCCTCTGGGAAGGCTTCCCACAAGGGTTAGGAATGTGTTTACGGTAATCTCCGACCATTCTTCCAGAAGCGCGTTGGTGAGGTCAGACCCTGATGTTGGGCGAGAAGGCCTGGCTCGCAGCCTCCACTCTAATTCATCCCAAAGGTGTTCTATCGGGTTGAGGAGGTCAGGACTCTGTGCTGGCCAGTCAAGTTCTGCCATACCAAGCTCGCTCAGCCATGCCTTTATGGACCCTGCTTTCTGCACTGATGGGCAGTCATGTTGGAACAGGAAGGGGCCGTCCCCAAACTGTTCTCACAAAGTTGGGAGCATGGAATTGTACTGAAATGGCACCAAGGAGCCCAACTCCCGGAAAACAACCCCACACCATAATCCGCCCCTCCACCAAACTTTACACGATGCAGTCAGACAAGTAGCGTTCACCTGGCAACTGTCCAACCCAGACGGAGCCAAATGGAGAAGTGGGATTCAGCACTCGAGAGAACACGTCTCCACTGCTCTGGAGTCCAGTGGCGCCGTGCTGTACACCACTGCATTCAACGTTTTGCATCGCGCTTGGTGATGTAAGGTTTGGATGCAGCTGCTTGGCCATGGAAACCTATTCCATGAAGCTCTCTACGCACTGTTCTTGAGCTGATCTGAGGGCCAGTGAGGTTTGAGAGACCCATTCTCTCACACATGTCTGTAGAAGCATGCCCGCAGGCCTAGGTGCTTGGTTTTATACACCTGTGGCCATGAAAGTGATTTGGATGGGTGAGTGAATACTTCTGGCAATACAGCGTACCTTCCACACCTCTCTCACACTGTTCCTACAGCGGACCGGGGGGTCAGGAAGCGCCTGGACAGCCCACTGCAGCTAGTAGGTATCGTATTGTATCTCAGTGCATCATGTCATACTGTGTTGTATTGCACCATATGGATTACGTATATGCGTATTGTATTACACAACATCACAACATTTCATACCATATGGCTTTATATCAGAGCAGATCCCACTGTTCTGTATTACGACACAGTGAATCATAAAGTATCATATTTGTATAGTAGCCTATTGAACATCTACAGAACACAACATCACCTCATCGTCCAGAGCACATCACTGACGGGAATGGTACACCCCTGACACCCTGAAAACCGGTAGCACTCTCCCACATCTCCATTTACTTGAATGCTTGAACGAAGAAATCACCAATCACAATTTTCACATAAACTGGACTCCAGGTCTAGGTTCATAAACCCCAGGGCTGGCCACAGGCAACACAACATTTAAGGGTTATTTGCAAGGTTGCTTCCTAGAACGGCTCTTCTGGGAAAAGGTCCATATACCATGTTTATGTTACAAGGAGTTCTACAAACATGCGGCAAACCCCAAAACAAGCACACAGAGCCGAAGTGTGAGCGCCAACGAGAAGCTTTAAGTTGAGCCTCTCCTCTGCTACTAAACACTTGAGCTTAAATGGACCGTAGCGAGGCAGTGTGCAAGGAAGAGCAAAGATCATGGGTGGTTTCGATGGGGAGATCAATCTGGCTGGAAAAAGCGAAGAGGTTGTTTAGTAACCGGGGTATACAAGGCATCTTGAGATAAGCGGAACAGCGGCCACGGCCAAACAACAGGACTGGTTTCGGAAACAGTGCTAAAGTGACTGGAGAGTGAGAGTTCAGGGGGTTACTTTGGATTTCTGATTGGGCAAGCACCCGCAAGACCCAGGGGACTGCCAAATCTGCCCCTTCAGATAAACAGCACTTGACACTTTCTAAGGAAGGTAGAGGAAACCAAGCTGAACAAGCTTCGGATCTGTCCATTTGTCCACTGTGAGAAGACACCTCGATAAAGTGACTGGAGAGGGAGAGTTTAGCGGGGTACTTAGGATTTCAAATGGGGCAACCACCCGCAAGACCTGGGCGACTACCAAAACTGCCCCTTCAGATAAACAGCACCTGATGCTGTCAAAGGAAGGTAAAGGACACCAAGCTCAACGCTCTTCAGATCTGCCCATTCACCCACTGTGAGAAGACATCTCGATAAAGTGACTGGAGAGTGAGAGTTCAGGGGTTACTTTGGATTTCAGATTGGGCAACCACCCGCAAGCCCTAGGGTCCCACCAAAACTGCCCCATCAGATAAACAGCGCTTGCTGCTGTCAAAGGAAGGTAAAGGACACCAAGCTCAACGCGCTTCAGATCTGTCCATTCGTCCACTGTGAGAAGACACCTTGATAAAGTGACTGGAGAGAGAGACTTTAGGGGGGGTACTTTGGATTTCAGATTGGGCAAGCACCCGCAAGACCTGGGGGACCACCAAAACCGCCCCTTCAGATAAACAGCACTTGACGCTTTCAAAGGAAGTTGGAGGAAACCAAGCTCAACAAGCTTCGGATCTGTCCATTTGTCTACTGTGAGAAGACACCTCGATAAAGTGACTGGAGAGTGAGAGTTCAGGAGGTTACTTTGGGTTTCAGATTGGGCAACCACCCCCAAGACCCGGGTGACTACCAAAACTGCCCCTTCAGATAAACAGCACTTGCTGCTTTCAAACGAAGTTAAAGGAAACCAAGCTCAACAAGCTTCGGATCTGTCCATTCGTCCACTGTGAGAAGACACCTTGATAAAGTGACTGGAGAGGGAGAGTTTAGGGGGTTACCGAGGATTTCAAATGGGACAACCACCCGCAAGACCCGGGGTCCCAGGAAAACTGCCTCTTTAGATAAACAGCACTTGACGCTTTCAAAGGAAGTTGGAGGAAACCAAGCTCAACGCGCTTCAGATCTGTCCATTCGTCCACTGTGAGAAGACACCTCGATAAAGTGACTGGAGAGGGGGATTTTAGGGGGGTACTTAGGATTTCAAATGGGACAACCACCCGCAAGACCTGGTGGACCACCAAAACTGCCCCTTCAGATAAACAGCACTTGCTGCTGTCAAAGGAAGTTGGAGGAATCCAAGCTCCACTTTTTCTTCAATGTGAGAAGACCCCTTACTGACATGGGTCTAAAACGTTGTGTAGATCCTCAGTGAGAAACGAAGCTCTAGACACATCAAACAAAGGAGCTGCTGGTGTTCTCAGAACCACGGACTGACCACCCCAGACCTCCACACCACCGAACGTGTTATAGTAACTTTAGAAAGCGCTAAACCAACTCCTAAGGCTGAGATGTGGAATAATATCCCAGCAGAGTTCTTGGAAAAGGAGGCCTACGCCTGTGTTCCTTACTGAACACTAGCCAGACAGTAATTTAAGAAATTCCTTGCTTTGATCACAGCCGGTTCTTGAGGAGCTCCACCTTGGTGGTACTGAGCAAATTTGGCAATTTTCAGACTCTAGGAGAACTTAAGTAGGAAACCCGAACTGTGTCTTCAGGCTACAGAGCAGGGAAAGGGGAAAAGAACAGCCTAAATAAAAGCCTGGCAGTGATCCATGGAAACGAACCATCTGATGAACCATTCCACAGGTGCACCACACCACCTCCCACATAATTCCGCAGTTTCAGCAGAAGAAAACCTGCTTTATTCCACGAGGAGCGTACCGAGAGTTACGCAACGTTCGGGAAGCCCACCTCTCCTGGAGATGCACGCACAGAGAAGCAAACACGGGCCATTTTTGCAGGGCTTCCTGTTTATCTTTAGGGTTATATTTAAAGGGTCAATAAACCTGGGAGGTGCGCTGTTAATGTGAAGCGAACTGCTTTTATGGCGGACGCTCTAGCTGAACAGGCTGCTTCCAGAGTGTGCCCGTGGGAGCTGCAGGACAGATGTGCTCCTGCTGCTTGAGTTGCCATGCTCAGTTTGCTGAGGGCATTAAGACGATGACAAGTCACTGACATGCACAGATCTGGTTTATGGCCAGCAGGGTCGTAAACCTCAGGCCTCCAGAGGATTTGGCTGGGTTATAATATTTAGCTCATTATTCAACATGAATTTCATGATTTGATTATGACTTTGGTTGCACACGGCACATTTCACGTCTCATCTTTCATCACACTGAGATGGATTTATTGAATTTATCGAACCAGGAAAACCCATTCAACCGAGCTGAAGGGTGCTCACTGTAGAGGATCCACTCACTTACAAATCAGTGTACTCCAAACACACTCTGTTCTACACCACTGTAACGATAATTAACATTATTATATTATAAATAATTACATATATTTTTATATATATGCACAGTCAGTGATGGTATATATCATATCTATTATATATATATATATATATATATATATACACACACACACACACACACACACACACACACACACATCACTGAGTGTCTATATCACAGCTATCAATGTTTGTCATGTATATCTTATATTTAGTCAAACAGTGTCTATATAATGTAAAGCATACAGTCAATGGGTGTACTATATATATATATATATATATACACACATAAACACACAATCAATAAGTGTATGCATATAAATATATTTTTAAAAAGTTATATAGACACACTCAAACACACACACACACACACACACATATATACACACACACACACACACACACATATACACACACACATATTTACACACACACACACACACATATACACACACACACAAATATACACACATATATACACACACACACACATATACACACACATATATACACACACACACACACACGTATATACACACATATACACACACACACACACACACATATATATATTACATATAGATATTATATATATTATATTTTATAACATGTACATATATATGTGGCACACACCTAACACATCATATACATATACACATTTATATATATATATATTATTATATGTATGATTATATATATATATATATATATATATATATATATATATATATATATACACACACACACACACACACACACACATACATATACTTCATATATGTCATCATGTCAATAATTGTCTTTTTCATATATATAGTAATTAGTCACTGAGTGTATATATCACATATGATGTATTGATATATATAATGAACATATCGTCGCTGTCCAAAGGAAAACACTTTCACTTTCATGCATCATCTGAACACGGCAGCTGCTGTTTACACCGTGTGAATGTTTCATGATGAATGGCCCCACAGAAATGGGCCAAAACCTCTTGGAAAGCCGTCTGGTTCCATTGACTTCCATTCACTCCTGTAAAGTTGACATTTTGGAGATGCTTGTTTTTCTTTGAACAGCGATAATATAATACATAACGTATATACACAGGACCCTGCTAACCTTGAAACCTTTAGCTTCAGGACGCTCTGCTGCATTTCATCACTAACAGCTCCGGGGGTCTCACTCTGAAGCACCACATACCCTGGCGGCGTCAGAGGGATGTGGGCAGGCCGAGGGTACTTGGGTACATTCAAAGAGCCTCAGAATGAGCAGTTTTGGCAGTAGTGGACATGGGCGGGTGCATTTGGAGGAGCACTCATCCGAAGTAGGTCGGGTTCATGAAATGGAGATCCTGTCGCTCGTTACCGGTACAAAAGGTCCACAGAACACTTTGATGGCTTTCCTTTTGTTAGCAGGAATTCGAGGCATTTAGCCTTTTTCTGGTCTTTTGTACTGACTTTGACCTCTCTCTCCTTCTCAGACTGTTCCTCTGTCCCTACTCGCCTGTGTGTGGAACCTGTGCCTTTACGCTCCCTCGGCGGCGCACATGCCAAACCGCGGGATTCTGACCAATCTCCGAAAAATATTAAAAATCTAAAATTGAAATGTTTGATGATGTGAGAAGTCCTGTTACATCAGATTAATTTTTTACAAAGGCCTAAATAAACAAAAACAGCATAAGGGGACTATTAATGATAAGTCCAGGCGAATAAAGACTAAAATAAGAGAAAGGAAAAGAAATAAAATAAAGAATTAACATTTAAAATATCTTAATAAATATTTGTCTGTCTGTGTGTGTGTAGAACACATACAGCCTGTTGTTCTACTTCTTGGATTAATGTTACAGTGGAGGATCTCGAGGGAAACAGGAGGTGCACCAAACTGCTGCCTTTGCTGCTAGCTGATTCATCCATAGTTCTCCCGCAAGCCTGTCCTGCGCAGTTTACTGGAGGTCTCACATTAGAAAGCTGCTTGTATACTAGACATTAAAAAACCAACATTAAAAAACAAAAATCAAAAACTGTATTGAGATAAACAGTACGTTTTCGTAATGAGCGTTTCAGGTTCTTGTGGGATCGGGAAATAAGTGTCTGTCAGTAAGTGTATATACCTCATTCTGTCAATAAGCATGTGCATATATATATATATATATATATATATAAAGTTACCTGTGACGAACCCCTCCCTGAAGCATGTGACCGGATTCTGCACTCTTGCATGGGAGAATTGAGCAGCTGATGCATGTTTCTCCTTGGACAGCGGTGATATAGAAGTACTGGCTCAAAATGCACGAATATAAATAAAGCTGTAGGAGAAGTCTGAACACAAACATGCGGCTTCACCAGGATAACGAGGGTCATCTTGGAAATCCACCACAAGCCACCGGAGAATTCCTCCAACACTCCCAGCTCTATTGTGCAGTTTATTGGACATGGGTACCTGGGCACGCTATGTTTCGACTATGGCATGTGTTGTGTGGGAAGCGCCTTGTGTGTGAGTGTTCACGTGTTAATGCGCGGCCTCAGTGTGTTCTCTATGAGGGGCAGAAGAGGCCAAAGAATACTTCATTTGAATGGCTTTAAAGTAAACGTAGTGAAGAGTGCTCGAAAGGAAAAGTGTGAAAGGAGACACATGGAACAACCAGGAAGAAAATACAGCCTTACTCTTTAACAAACAATCTAAAGCCCTGCCCCACAATCCTGAGGAACCGGGCTCGCTCAGATCTGACCGGAGAGGAGATACGCCCGCCTGCCTGTATAAAACGAGTACTAATACCTGTGAACTCGGGCAGTTCAGGTCCCCCTCACTCAGCCATCATCCACATCCTTTACCCTCCTTGGTTGTAGGATGGGGGGGCAGACCCGTCTCAGTGGGCAGAAGTCACCCTGTACAGGTCACCAGTCCATTACACATCAGTAAAAGCTTGAGACTGCTTTGCTTAAACCAGACTAATGGTAAAGCACACTTGACTGATAATCCTATTAATGTTATTTCATGTTCAGAACGGAAGGTGGTGACACAAACTGAACAAAATCTAAGAATTTTGGCTTTTAAATTCTTTACGTATCACGTAAACGCAACAGCAGTATTCAGAAACTGAGACAGAATCGGAGTAGAACGGTAAAATGGCAGAAACAGCCTACAGTCTACATCGGCCATATTCTCACAGCTGGAACAAAACCAAAATAATCCCCAACAACAGATACCACCAACACTGTGTCAACGCCATGATGACCAAAGCATACATATGTGTCCAAAGATAAACAGATAAATCTCCAAAATGGAAACTTTACAGGAGAGGGCAACAACCTCATTTAATTGTAATGTAAGTCAATGGAACCAGACGTCTTTCCAAGCTGATTTGGGCAATTTCTGATGTTCCATTCAGCATGAAACCGTCACACAACGTAAACAGCAGCTTTGTGATCAAATGATGCACAAAAGTAAAAATCGTCAAAAATTCAGATGCATGTTTATCTTTGGACAGTGATGATGTATATTGGCTCAAAACAAATTTATGAATAATAATACGTTGTTACATTAACTGCAAGGTAATAGTTTTACTGCTCCGCCTGTAGAGTTAATGTTGTAGAAAATATGAGGTTGCGGTCAGACAGCAATGATGCCTACCTTGTGGTTGGTATGGCGTAGTGGGTAACACCTTGGCCAACCGTACTGTAGACTGGACCACGTCTAAACAAGCACCCTACGCTATACCAGTAAGAGTCTGTGGGCTACTCAAGACCTAGGCCTTTATGAACTTACCAGCTTGTATACATTCTGTGGTCTCATTTTGCCTGTACCTATAGTTTACGCCCCACTACTGCAGGTGACTCAACTGATTCTCTACCGCCAAACATTCAAATCTCTACCATCAGTTTAAAACGGTCTCCACGATCTCTCAATGAGGAATCAAACTAGTCGCTTCAGTGCGTATTTATATTCATCATATAGACTCACATGTCATTTATATCACTTTTGCCTTTTTATTGATGTGTCATAACTGCTTATTAATCCTTTGTGAAGTGTTTATGACCTAACTGAATTAAAAACCTACACTGCTCATCAGGGTAGCCTTATTCTAAGGGGGCAGTGTTGGGCTGGAGGTTAGGGAATCAGCCCGGGTCGCCGGTTCAAATCCCCGAACCAACAGTAAAGACTGAAGGCACCTAACCCCCAATTGCTCCCCAGGTGCCAAGAAATCGCTCAAAAACTCTCTACCTTATCTAAATTTGACTGGCCTCACCTAATTTTTTTATTCTAAAACTTTTTTTTTCCTTTTTTAACTTTTTTTCTTTTTTAATTTACTTATAAGTTCTACATTTCTAAAGTGGTACTGACAAAATGGAATGTCCACCAAACGTAAATGCCATTCACTATATATATATACTTCTGAGGGTCAGACCTTCTTTCTGACACAAGTACATGGCTCCTATAACGTCTCCTAGCAGCAGAATGGAGTCATGTACCGTTATTTCCTGGTTGCTGGTCCCCGTCCCACAACCAGGCTGGGTTTTAGAGGTGCTCCGTGAGTCACCTTTCCTGGAGACTTGAGAGTAAACAAAGCCACGCTTTCTCCAGGCATCAACAGAGACGAGCTCTGGCATAAACAAAGAAAGGGACGCTATACACTCTGGATTCTAGCAAACGACAAGCACATAGATTAAAGCAGGAGAGACGGATGCACACCCGGGCCAACACTTAACCATGGCGTTAACCACATGTTGCATCATGCCTGCTCACCGGCCACTGGTCTGCTCCAATCACACTTTCTGGAAATGGTTTCTACAGCCACTTTTAAATGGACAGTGTTTAAATTAGTGCTAGCTGGCTCTGTCGCTTTTGTGTGATGCATGCTGGGTATTCTGTGATGATGGAATACTCATGGATGAAAAATGGACAATCACAAAAGAGAAAAACAGACCTAATAGCATGTAACACCTCCACAAGCACCAGAAACAGTTGGGAAGGATTTGGCATGTACTGGACATTTTTCTGGATGTAGACCACATCAACTCTCAGACACTCCTACATCAAAGAATTGGTCAGTTGGGCCAAATTTTGTGGAGGCCTTTCCTGCACAATTCCGAGGAGAATTCCCTGTGGACTGGGATTGTAGTCACTGCTGGTAGACCAGTATGACCGTACGCTTCCTCCACCTGCAGATACAGCTACTTCCTTCACACTATGGTCTTTGGCCACGCCCACATGCAGTCTCTCCTTTCAGCCAATCATTAACATCTGCTCTGGAGCCATTTTCCACACATGGAACGAGACATTCCCTGCACTGTACCACCTCTTCTCAATCTATGAATCCCATCACTCACACCCCACAGATATTTATAGCCCCATCATCCTCCTGCAGTTACCACCACCTTAAACACGACACAAGCCTCATTTCTTGTCTGGGGAGCTTATTAAATTCTAGTTTTGCCCCCTTTTTACACGGAACGGAACATTCCAACTTTACTAACCAACTGGAAATGCTATAAGATAGATGGAATAATAGAGTGGAAGTGCTCCAGTCTAAACACTGAGGCTGAAGTCATGAGGGATTAAGACATGAATGGAAACAGGAAGAGGGAAAGCTGAGGATTAGCAGGTAAAGGTCACTGTGAAGGAGAGGAATTCTCATGAGAGCTACGTGGTCCCATGACCTCTTAATTCAGTTTACCGTAATCAGGCTGCTTGTTATCTACCGACTGGGACCCTCGGCTTCCCCACCTTCAACAGCATGAACGCAGTGAGGGTTAATCTAGTCCTAATGATTATAACAGTTCAGCTTTAAGAGGCAGGGAAAGCTTTTCAGGCATGTCCAGAAGAAGCCTAACAAGTTCCAAAAAACAAAAACGTGAATGCATGAACAACCATGACGGGAGCAGGAAGTGATGGACCGCGATCACTGACCAGAGGGTTAACCTCTACTGGTCCTCTTCTAGGAGAGTTATCAGTCCAGTGCCCAGGGCCTAGTTTCAGATTCCCAAATATGACTTCCTTGATTCCACACTTTTCCCCAGTAGCTACAAAGCTTAACCCCACAGTTCTGCATTATTATTATATTACTAATGTATTATTACTGTATTACTATATTGTTACTGTGTTAATAATAATAATAATAATAATAATAGTAGTAGTATTAATAATAATAATAATAATAATAATAATAAAATAATAATAATAATAATAATAATAATAGTATTAATAATAATAATAATAATAATAATAATAACAATAATAATAAAAATACTACTACTACTACTAATAATAATAATAATAATAAACTAAGCCTAACAAGAGGGGTCTGGGGGGTCTAGGGGCATCAATTATATTATATAATAATAATAATAATAATAATAATAATAATAACAACAATAACAATAATAATAATAATAACAACAATTATAATAATAATAATAATAAATAATAATAATAATAATAATAATAAAAATAATAAACTAAGCCTAACAAGAGGGGTCTGGGGTGTCTAGGGGCATCACCCCCCACCCCCACCCCCACACACACAAGGATTTTTTTTATTATTTCATCCATTCTGGAGTAGTAATAGATGATCAAATAGGAATAGTTTGAACCACATGGGTTGAACTAATAATGTATGTTTACTGGGCAATGCTAAATATCATCTGAGGTGGGCTAGACCCCCACCCCAAGTACCAAATCCTGATGATAGGGCCTAAGCTTAGATGGTCATTAAACGAAAGGGTTCATCGGGGCAATGCCAAAGATGAGCCACTTACTATACCCTAAAGACCTTGGCTCCTGGTCAAATGTTCTAAGTGAGATCTGTTTTATGGTTCTACAGAAGGTACATGTTTTAGGTACATGTTGAAGAACCTGTCCCACCCCATGTACCGCTCTCTGGAAGCACTGGGCAGCTCCTTCAGTGCCCGGCTGCTGCACCCACGGTGTGTGAAGGAGAGATACCGCAGATCCTTCCTTCCGGCCGTCAGACTGTATAACATCCCCTCCCCTCAGTAGTCTATTTCTACACCAGTCTGTTTCTACACTAGTATATCTCTACACTAGTCTATTCCTACATTAGTATATTTCTACACTTGTCCGTCTCTACACTAGTCCATCTCTACACTAGTCCATCTCTACACTTGACTGTTTCTACACTAGTCCATCTCTACACTAGACTGTTTCTACACTAGTCCATCTCTACACTTGACTGTTTCTACACTAGTCCATCTCTACACTAGTCCATCTCTACACTTGACTGTTTCTACACTAGTCCATCTCTACACTAGACTGTTTCTACACTAGTCCATCTCTACACTAGACTGTTTCTACACTAGTCCATCTCTACACTAGACTGTTTCTACACTAGTCCATCTCTACACTAGACTGTTTCTACACTAGTCCATCTCTACACTAGACTGTTTCTACACTAGTCCATCTCTACACTAGACTGTTTCTACACTAGTCCATCTCTACACTAGACTGTTTCTACACTAGTCCATCTCTACACTAGACTGTTTCTACACTAGTCTATCTCTACACTTGACTGTTTCTACACTAGTCCATCTCTACACTAGTCCATCTCTACACTAGTCCATCTCTACACTTGACTGTTTCTACACTAGTCCATCTCTACACTAGACTGTTTCTACACTAGTCCATTTCTACCATAGTCTATTTCTACACTAGTATATTTCTACACTTGTCCATCTCTACACTAGTCCATCTCTACACTAGTCTATTCTACACTAGTCCATCTCTATACTAGTCCATTCCTACACCAGTCCATCTCTACACTAGTCCATCTCTACACTTAACTGTTTCTACACTAGTCCATCTCTACACTAGACTGTTTCTACACTAGTCCATCTCTACACTAGACTGTTTCTACACTAGTCCATCTCTACACTAGACTGTTTCTACACTAGTCCATCTCTACACTAGACTGTTTCTACACTAGTCCATCTCTACACTAGACTGTTTCTACACTAGTCCATCTCTACACTAGACTGTTTCTACACTAGTCCATCTCTACACTAGACTGTTTCTACACTAGTCTATCTCTACACTTGACTGTTTCTACACTAGTCCATCTCTACACTAGTCCATCTCTACACTAGTCCATCTCTACACTTGACTGTTTCTACACTAGTCCATCTCTACACTAGACTGTTTCTACACTAGTCCATTTCTACCATAGTCTATTTCTACACTAGTATATTTCTACACTTGTCCATCTCTACACTAGTCCATCTCTACACTAGTCTATTCTACACTAGTCCATCTCTATACTAGTCCATTTCTACACTAGTCCATCTCTACACTAGTCCATCTCTACACTAGTCTATTCTACACTAGTCTATTCCTACACTAGTCCATCTCTACACTAGTCTATTCTACACTAGTCTGTTTCTACACTAGTCCATCTCTACACCAGTCCATCTCTACACTAGTCTATTCTACACTAGTCTATTTCTACACTAGTCCATCTCCACACTAGTCTATTCCTACACCAGTCTATTCTACACTAGTCTGTTTCTACACTAGTCTATTTCTACACTAGTCTATTTCTACACTAGTCCATCTCTACACTAGTCCATTCTACACTGGTCTATTCTACACTAGTCCATCTCTACACTAGTCTATTCTACACTAGTCCATCTCTACACTAGTCCATTCCTACACCAGTCCATCTCTACACTAGTCTATTCTACACTAGTCTATTCCTACACCAGTCCATCTCTACACTAGTCTATTCTACACTAGTCCATTCTACACTGGTCTATTCTACACTAGTCCATCTCTACACTAGCCCATCTCTACACTAGTCCATCTCTACACTAGTCCATCTCTACACTAGTCTATTTCTACACTAGTTCATCTCTACACTAGTCTATTTCTACACTAGTCCATCTCTACACTAGTCCATCTCTACACTAGTCCATCTCTACACTAGTCTATTTCTACACTAGTCCATCTCTACACTAGTCCATCTCTACACTAGTCTATTTCTACACTAGTATATCTCTACACTAGTCCATCTCTACACTAGTCTATTTCTACCCTAGTCTATTTCTACACTAGTCCATCTCTACACTAGTCCATCTCTACACTAGTCTGTTTCTACACTAGTCCATCTCTACACTAGTCTATTTCTACACTAGTCTATTCCTACACTAGTCTATTCCTACACCAGTCCATCTCTACACTAGTCTATTCCTACACCAGTCCATCTCTACACTAGTCTATTCCTACACCAGTCCATCTCTACAATAGTCTATTTCTACACTAGTCCATTTCTACTCTAGTCCATTTCGACTATGTGCAATAATATCCAGTATTCTATTTCTACTATTTCTATTTTCTGTAATTATTGTATATCTTATTTATTATTTGTATGTTTCCTGACACTTCTGTGGCATTGCAAATGTCCCCACTGTGGGATCAATAAAGGATTATCCCATCTCTTATCCTCCTTCGAGGTTTCAGGAACCGTCCAGTTCAGGAACCTTGCATTTTTAAAAATGTACCTCCCATTAAAGTCATCCAGGATCACGGTTCCTTCCCTTCAGTCCTCACAATTCCCAAAGCAGTTCCTGGATCATCTCTTTGGTCCTGCTTTGAGAACACGGGTTGGTCCTGTTGAGTCAGGTGAGCCTGAGTGTCTTTGGCTTCTGCCTCCTACACCGTCAACAGCGCTTTCCCTTTGAATACCGTGGAGGCGCTGAAAAGACTCGCATTCTTTCCACCTGTTGAGCGTCCATACCATACAAAGCAGCGCAGAGACAAATCACTTCAAAGCTTCCACTAGCCACTGTTCAAAGTAGCGGTAGTCCGACTGTGGGAGAGCGGGAGAGGGGAGCCCAGAGACGGTGCTATCTGAGGATTAGACTTGAGTCTAAAGGCATGCTTTTCTAAAGCTGATTGTCCACACGGTTACACATGCCTTTGTGCGCTCGTAGACTCCCGGCTTCTCTCTGTTGGTACAAGAAAGTGAAAAACAACGCTGCACAATGGCTGGGACTCGCCGCGGTCGCTGCTCGTAGAAAACAAAAGTGTTGCCTTGTTTTTCCAGCAGGGTTTCAGGTACTACAGAAAAAATACACCACTGGGTTTCTGACCGCAAGTCACTCAACACCAGATTCTTTACAGCGCTGACGTTTCCAAGACGTGCCATGAGAGTAATCCTTGGAGCTCTGCAGGGATCTTAGACACCCTGTTGTGATCACCCAAAGCTGACTGTTTGGGATAGAGAGATCTGGCGCAACACGTTAAGACCCCTGAGACTTCAGCAGGAGTTCGAGTGAAGTGGCTAACAGTGGTCAGAGCAAAACTCTGAACCACGACACTACCTATACGCCTATACAGAAACTCTGGGTTTATGTATTCGGGACGGGCTAGACTTACGGTTCCCGTACAGTGTTCATTTAAATTGGTTCTCCATCCACCTTACATCTATGTGCCCACTGTGTTTCGAGAAGATGCCTGAACCACTTGTTTAGGTAATGGAGTGTTCGGCATCTGAAATGATGCGATCTATCTATCTATCTATCCATCTATCCATCCATCCATCCATCCATCCATCTATCTATCTAATTTCTACCGAACAGTAACGTTTTAATGAGGCCGTTACCTTTTTCTAGTTACAGGATGTGGAGGGGAACCAGAGCAGAATATCTACCCCAGGGCGAGTTACACCGGAGCCCGCAGACGTTTCCCAGCTTCAGTTCCAAGCATTAGAGGGAGATGACACTCCAGACAGAGCACAGAACAGAGCTACGAGCTTTAACAAGCGCTACAGCAGCAGACAGCTTTCCATCGCGCGCTCTCGCGCACCCGTGCTGTTTCTCTGTTGCTGATTGGTGCCTGCATCGTGGATGGTGTTTGTCATATTGTGATTTGTTGGTATGTCTGCTGATATTTTCATACATCCCAGACAGTAAAATTGTTCTGGCCCAGATCTAGCCCACATTCCCCATTTTCATCTGGCCCACTTGCCAGATGGGTTGATGGCACTTGGGTAGTCCGGGTAGACAAATGTAGCCAAGCTGTATCTGTGCCAGAAGTGGAACACATCCGTGTTGGGACAGTCGGGCCAAATGCAAGCTGTAAATACGTGGGCCACCTTTGGCTCACAGCAGATTGCCAGTACCAGCAGGGGACCAGCAATGCCATATCTTTGCCAGATGTGATTTAAAACAGCATGCTATCTGGGATATAGCATATATGGGATCATGTATGCAATGATGAAACAGAGGCAAAACTGCGAAATCACTGCAAATTTAAAAAAAAATTTGTTTCATTCTTCTACTACGACCAGAAACTTTCCTCTCGGTGCCTTCACAGGGATAAGCCACATATGTAATGATTTGGCAGTTTGCCACCAGAGACCCCAGCCTTTCCCCCCAATAACCACCACTTAACAGTCCCCCGAAACAGTTGGTAGCTGCCAGTTCCATCGATGCAGTATTCTCAGGGACTACAGGACATGGCTCCAATGTACGCACCGTCAGTGGTGAACCTGCTCTGCAAACTGAAGCAGCACGCCCCATGAGCAACTGTGTAGGGGATCGGCGGCCCGAAGGTACGGACACTGGAACCAGTGCCGGTGCACCACATAGGCTTATGGACAGATTACACTCACGATTTTGATTGTTTCCATGTGGGTTAAGCCTAACCTTTCCCACACAGCAAACAGCACCACAGGACCTAAAGCCAAACACAGACTCTCACAGTGTGAGACGAACTAAGGACACTGGTTGTTGGTGCAGCTCTCGGGGGACGGAACACCATTCAGTCATAACCATCAGCATAACCTGAACACTTTAAACTCCGTCTGGAGCAGGAAGACCCCGACACCACTGTAGATACACTGTAGTCTCATTAGATAACCAGACCTCAGCTAACGCTACAGCCCGGTCTTCTTCAGCTCAGTAACACAGAGCTGCTAGCAAAGCAGTAAACTGAGGCCAAGTGTGAATGAAGATGGTAAATCAACTTTCACCAGTGGTAATGAGCTCTACACTGCGGTGGGCATCGCATAACCGCGGTATTGCAGTTACTGTCATAGCCCTAGAGTCAAAAACAGCGAGGCTAGCTACAAGCATGAACAGCGCAGAGCTTCAGCAGACATGTGACTGTGGCTTCATAACGACTCCTTGAAAAAGCCCAGTTGTTGGTGTTGAAATCCGAGTCCATAAAACGCAACCAGATGACGAACTGACAGTTACACACCACTGGACGTCTGCTACAGGACTCGCTGGTTTGCACTCCTGACAGACTGATTGCAAACATCGACACTCAATCATCCCAGCATCTCTACAATAAAGACTTTTACATATTTATATATTCAGATACTTCTATTATTTTAGGAAGGGTGGGAGCAAGACACCCGAAGCATCATGGGGTGCAAGAATGAGATGGATACTAAAAGTATGGTGGAAGATTAAGGTAAGTCTAACAGCCATGGTTGACACACTTCGGTAATGTCTTAAGGAACAGTACCACAGGCCTGGTAGATCAGGACAGGGGGTCCCTATTTTTAAAAAAGAGGGTGGGTGCCAACTATAGGGGTATCACACTGCTCAGCCTCCCTGAGAAAGCTCATGCCAAGGTGCTGGAAAGGAGTATCTGACTGACGGTTGGTGCTCAGATTCCATCCCAGCTGTGGAACAATGGGTCGTTTTCGCCCATGTATGGGTTGTTAACGGGGTACGGGAGCTTGCCAAGCCAGTTTACATGTGTTCTCTGGAGAGCGCTTATGACCATGTTCCTCAAGATCTTCTGAAGGAGGTACACCTGGAGTAAGAGATGTGTTCGTATACTCAGGATTAGGTCAAGCTTGTTCAAAGTGGGTGTTGGACTTTGCCAAAGCCTTGTCTTCACTCCAGTTCATGATATTTATGAACAGGGTGTCAGGTCGTATCTTAGGTCAGGAAGGCGTTATGTGTAAAGACTGGAAGGTGCCATCTCCACTTTTTGGAAGGTACAGCTGACTGGGATGAAACAGAGAGGTCGATTTTCCACTGGATGTCGACTACATCAATGTTCAGACACACTTGCATTAAAGAATTGGTCAGGTGGTCCAGATTTGGTGGATGCCTTCCCTGCACAATTCCGAGGAGAGGTTCCTGTAGACTGGGATTTGTGTCACTGCTGGTAGACCCGTATGACCGTACGCTTCCATACACCTGCAGATTCAGCTACTTCCTTCACACTATGGTCTTTGGCCACGCCCCAATGCTCAGGCACTCCTTTTAGCCAATCATTAACATCTGCTCTGGAGCCATTTTCTACATATGGAACGAGACCACCTCTTTCAATCTATGGATCCCGTCTCAATCTATGGATCCCGTCACTCAGACCTCGTAGGCAGCGCCATCTGCAGGGGCCTGAAGTTACAACAACCATAAACATGCAAGGTGACAATTCTTGGTCTATATATATATATATACACAGACACTACATTTGTAACAGAAGAAGAGATGTTTAGTGAACTTTCAGATGTGGACGTCTAGTTCCTATCACGGCCACTGAGAACCATTCTGAATCAGAGAGGAATCATTCATCTTATCAGCACAATCACAAAGACGTTAGAATAAAAACAAAAACACTTCCAACAGTGCAGTTACTGTTACTATATCTCCCAAACATGGGATCAAATTCCTTGCAGCTAAGGACGCTAATCACTTAGTGGCGATTAGGTCATATCATTGCTTTGTTATGAGCCCAATGATCCAAACGCACATCCACAAGGGGGAAAAATATAGAGCTGCCAGAAGCAGACTACAGATAAAGGTCGTATTTTTCCAGTAGCATCAATTTAACAAGGCTGTTACAAAACAGGACCCCAGTTAAAGTGCTTAAAAGCTGGACGGGGGAACGTGGGAGGTTCCTCCAGCTGAACTGATGTTAACGTCTCTGCGGCAAGGCACAACGCTCGGAATCATTTTTCATTACGAATGCACCACAGTGATGGCCCTCATTTGTCAAGTGACAAACACTTAAAAAAGCCACTTTAAACATGATACTCCTACAACTTAATACATACACGCAAGGTCAGGCTGAAGACTGGCTGTCTCTAAACATCTTTTACAGCTGCGCCTTCCCGTTGCCCAGAAAAGGAAAACAATTACAAAAGATGTGTTAGAACGCCAGGCTAACCTTTCATAATCATGTTCATAAAAGCCAGAGGGTTAGTCCACGGCCCAGGAGCCAGCACTGGTCAACCTTTTCTCAGGGCTGTGGGAGAAAAGCTTGTTTCTATGAGAGGCCAATTAGAAGGTGAATAAACTAGAACATATTGACCTAACCCACCATCTGACTTGAAAAGACATGGTGGGCCCCCAATTTAAATGGATGGATGTTCCATTTGGATACCTCCAACACACATGCCTTTCAATCTACATTGACATTCACGGCATTTAGCTGACGCTCTTATCCAGAGTGACTTACATGGTCAATCATGGTACAGGTAGGCCAGTATAGTGTTAGGAGTCTTGCCCAAGGACTCTTACTGGTGTAGCATGGCGTAGTCTACCAGACTGGGATTCGAACCCCAGTCTCCCACATGTGGTGGTGGCTCTCTGGTGGGTAGTGGTGTTATCCGCTGAGCTACACCAACCACATAAATTTCATTACACTATGTTACCGGTACGAAGTCTGTTTTCTTAGTTCCTTAGGTCTAAAATGCCCAGAAGATGCCTATTGGTCCCTATACACTTTGCTGTGGTGCACAGCAAAATTGTGTTTTGGAAAGTTCATGCTGTTTCCGGAGCTGTGAGATTAAACACTGCTCAGTAGCTGTCACTGCTCAACGTTTAGTCACTGCTGGAAGAAAAGCTTGTATCTATAAGATGGCAATTAGAAGAGAAAGTGAATAAATGACTTGGTTCAACATAGAGGGCTGTGTAAATGTGTTTTTAATCTTTCACGTATTTTAGAAACTGTTCTACATAGTACACAACGTATGTAAAGAGTACACAATTATAGCTATAATAGCCAACTAGAAAATATTGACCTAACCTACCATTTTACTTGGAAAAGACGAGCCACCAATTTCAACGCATGGACGTTCATTTCAGAGATCTCCACATCAGAGTGAGTGGATAGTGGAGACAGAGCTACAGGTAATTTAGGGAGCATTAAAGAGGACACTCCATCCGGTAGACACATTCTGGTCTGTAGGCAATTTATCAAGACCAGAGTGAGAACGTAACGCCTGAAAGCATATCGTCGCTGTCCAATGAAAAACACGTATCTCCATTTTTGTTGATTTTTACTTTCATGCCTCATTTGATCACATGAGCTGCTGTTTACACTCTGTAGAAATTTCATGAGGTATGGACCAACAGTAATGGCCCAAAACGACTTTGAAAGACGTCTGGTTCCATTGACTTCCATTCAAATGAAATGAGGTTTATGGCCTCTCCTCTAAAGTTGCCATTTTGGAGATACCTGTTTTTCTTTGGACAGTGCCGATATACTAAGATGTGCAGGCCCTACAAAGCATACTACGGCCTGCTCGTTGGGGATCGAGACAAACCCTGGCCAGCTCATTTCATGTGAGAGCACTACAAGAAAACGAGGCGGACTATAGGTGAGGTGGTATATACCGTATATACTTCATGCCCTGCGTTAATCTCTCACACATTACTGAACACATATAATACATGACTTCCACTGTGCTGCTCACAGAAAAGAGTGAACAATATGAATACTGAATTAGCCTGAGAGAAAGACTACACGTACGTCACATGAATAACGTACTGAAGGGTTGGAAATAGACTTGGATGGATTTAAACCCTGCTATGCTCTGACCATTCAAAAGAGCACAGCCAACAAGCTTGAGTGAACGTCAGCTCATTCACACCTTTAAGCTGTTATCTAACAGAACAGATTAAATAAAACACTGACTGAGATAAAACACTAGATACTGACACCGTTTGCTCCGCTCATGTTTCAGCACTTCCCCTAAGCTTTCCGTTCTTATCCGCCACCATTTTGGCTAGGTATACATTATCAGCCCAAAAATGAGATTTTCTTGACCTAACGTCATCAGATCTGATGTTTTGGTCATACCAATCCCATGTTTTCCAAACAGATTTCAGTCAATTTTGTATTTGTTCGTAAGCTGCATACGTATCCAATTTGTGGCCATGTGATCTCAATGGGAATGCTCAAACGGGTATTTTCACCGGGCCAACGTGGCTGCAGTGTCGAAGCTAGACGTTAGAGCCTGGAAAAGACACACCTGATTCCTTACACCTCCACCTTGTTCTAATGAGCAGCGGAGGGCTGTTCAGCGATAAAAGCTTCAGCTTTATTAAGTTGTAAGTTCGGCCAGGAGGACTCCAAAGCTAAGTCACTCATGCATTCATCACTCTGGCCAATCGTTCCGGTTCTGCTGCTCCTCAGGGGGAGAGACGTTTCGATGTTCTCCTCTTTCCTTCCACCCACCACCAATACGGTCCCAGTACTTATGTCCTAGGAGTAGGCTTGGTACCCGCTGTCCATGCGCATAATCTGCGAGGGTTCGAACGCTTCAAGACCTGGGTCCCGGACGGGGTCTAGGCCAAAGACTCTTTACTCCTCAAGAATTCTTATCCTCCAGATTGTACACCTTAATGAGCATTACAATATCTCCATCCATCCCTCCGCCTTTGGAGTCTTCCCGGCACTAATTATCTCAACAGAACTAATAAACTGACCCACCAGCGAAGGCTTGCTCTGCTAGTCAGTTTGTGATCCATGTGTGTATACAGATATATCTCGTCGCTGTCCAAAGAAAAGCATGTATCTCCATTTCTGTTGATTTTTACTTTTATGCCTCATTTGATCACATGAGCCGCTGTTTACACTGCGTGGAAATTGTGGATGTGGAATGGACCAACAGAAATGGCCCAGAACTGCTTGGAAAGATGTCTGGTTCCATTGACTTCCATTCAAATGTAATGAGGTTTTTGGCCTCTCCTGTAAAGTTGCCATTTTGCCAATGGCAAAGTTGCCAGCGACGATATACAGATTCGGATCACATTTCAGAAAATCAGATTCATGGCGCGGCATTTTCATTTTCAGATTCATGGCGCGGCGGTTTACATTTACATTCACGGCATTAAGCTGACGCTCTTATCCAGAGTTAATCATATTACAGGTAGGCCAATGTAGTGTTAGGAGTCTTGCCCAAGGACTCTTATTGGTGTAGCACAGCGTAGTCACCCAGACCGGGCTTCGAACCCCAGTCTCCCACATGCAGTGGTGGCTCCTTGGCAGGCAGTGGTGTTATCCACTGAGCTACACCAATCAGGTTCTGTCCAATCTTTACATCACGTTAGGAAAATCTGATCTAAGCAAGAAATCTGATTTGCGCAACAAGGCTTGTAACGTGAACACAGCCTTTCAAACTTATTCAAATTTATTAAATGTAGCTGTTATTGCTAGTTATTGTAGGTTTTCTAATTGATACAAATGAATTAGCCATAAATTAGTAACTTGGAAAGTAATAAGGACACCCCTGCTGAGCTCTGTGCTGCTGAGGAGATTAGATTTAAGCCTATTCACTTAAATAAGCAAGAGGGAAAGTCGAAGGAAGTCTCCAAAACTGGAATCCTAAAAACCAACTTCAATAGATACCGCAGATCCTTCCTTCCAGCCGCTGTCAGACTGTATAACATCCGCTGTCCTCAGTAGTCTATTTCTACAGTAATATACAGGGGTTGGACAATGAAACTGAAACACCTGTCATTTTAGTGTGGGAGGTCTCATGGCTAAATTGGACCAGCCTGGTGGCCAATCTTCATTAACTGCACATTGCACCAGTAAGAGCAGAGTGTGAAGGTTCAGTTAGCAGGTAAGAGCACAGTTCTGCTCAAAATACTGCAATGCACACAACATTATGGGTGACATACCAGAGTTCAAAAGAGGACACACTGTTGGTGCACGTCTTGCTGGCGCATCTGTGACCAAGACAGCAAGTCTTTGTGATGTATCAAGAGCCACGGTATCCAGGGTAATGTCAGCATACCACCAAGAAGGACGAACCTCCACCAGCATCACGTAGTGACCTGGCCACTATCCTGCAAGAAGAATGGCTTAAACTCCCTCCGACCACTGTGCAGGACGCAGTATATGTCATTCCCAAGACCAACTGACGCTGTATTGGCCGCAAAAGGAGGCCCTACACCATACTAATAAATGATTCTGGTCTAAAACCAGGTGTTTCAGTTTCATTGTCCAACCCCTGTATTTCTACAATAGTCCATTTCTACTATGTGCAATCAAACTCAATATTCCATTTCTATTTCTACTATGTGCAATAAAACTCAGGAATCTATTTCTATTCTACAATTTATATAGAACCTCTATCTTATTTTATCTTATCTTAACTAAAAGCTACAACCACCTGGAAGACTTGGTAGAACCACCCACACTGCCCCCATCAGATACACAGCAGTTAAAGCTTTATTATAGAGAGAGGAGAACATTATCTTTCTCCAAATCTGAAACCGTACACCAATCGTCCTGTCCTCTCTTCCACTGTGGAAATACAACCCAACAATATGGAGGTCTGTACGGATGTGCAGCGGTCAGGAAGCCCCTTGCAGCTAAGGACCACTGCTAAACCAACCTCTAAGACTGAGCTTCAGAGGTGTGTGCAGGGTTCTCTGAAAAGCTGCAAGCAAGTTTAAAAAAAAAGGGGGGAAAAACAGTTTTGGACGTATGGTTAAAAAACCAGCCTGAATTAAAATAATTAGAGTCTTGACGTATGTAGATGCAATCAACATACAATGTAAACCCTTCCATGTTACCGTGCAAACGCACTCCCAAGATTACAAATCTCTCCTGCGTTCCTTTTATAAACGCTGTTACTAATATTATGGCAGACTTTGGAGCTTTCCTGACCTCTTGACTTGGGGAAGGGGGGGCGGAGGAAACTCTTGCTACTATGAGATCAAAGGCAATCTATAAGATGCCAGAGGGCAGATCCATTATCTGCATGCTTTTCCACTGTCCTGTCCCTTACAATCCGACATTCGGGAAAAAAATCCGGCCTTTTCAAAGGCACAAGCGGGCTAATCAAACAGCCCCGCTATTTTTCTTCCTCCGCCGAGCCTCTCGCACGCTGACAAATGTCACCCAGTAAAAATTCCACTGCGCTGTCGCTCCCTTAAAGTCATGCAGCTGTGCTGGCTGCAAGAGACTGGGCTGCAGGGTTGCCAGATTAGTACTCTGCTGATGGGGGGTGGGGGGGGGGAGACTAAGCAGAGCTGCCTCGGTAGAAGATTACAGAACAGGGTTGGGAGTTTCTGTAATCTCGGAATGATTCAATTTGATTACGAGTCTTGGAGGAAATGACTGAATGCAACAGAGAAAGTCTGGTATGATTCAGGATCATAAAAAATACACCATGCTTGTTTTGGATATTGTGGATTTGAAAACGGCGGAGGAATTTGTTTTGGCTAGCGCTGCTGTATTACAACACAACAACACGCGAAGGTTACACGCCGACAATAAACAGGGGGACGGAGGACCTGCCCCTCCTTATTCAGGTATTCGTCTTCAGGAGTGTTTATCCAGTTTATCTACTGGATTAATGATTATAAATATTTGAATGGTTGACAATGTTGTGTAAAATATACAGAACGTAGTGACAACGCTAGGTGGACTAGCAACAAACCACTCGAATAACACTACCTACAACATTATCTCATTTTTTTTTTTTTTGAGTGGAAGCCTGAACCCCGGGCTGACATCACTCGGTTCCCATGTACAGGCCTATGTACGGGGCCCGATACAGACTCTAACCTTTAAGTCCTGATATCTAAACCCTCAGACAGGATAGTGTAATATACACGTACCTAATAGTGTAATACGTCTACAAGCACCTATAACAGCTGTGACTCGATCTGGATGATTTTCTGCATATAGCCCAGTAGGATTTTAGCCACGACTGGTAGATCCGTAAACCGTACGATTACATACACCTGCAGATTCAGCTCATTCCTTTACACTATTGGTCTTTGGCTTTTTTCAAGCAACGGATATTCAGCGAGCGGTGATGATCCTGTTAGCGCCAGCTTCATTGGCAGGCGGCTGCACGACGCAGGACTACATGCACGCAGACCGTTGCGACGACTGTCCTCAACACTACCTCAACATCGCCAAAGACTGTAATGGTGTCGTGCCAGACTGTCATGGAGTGACTCAGAATGGCAGCGGGTCATCTTCAGTGACGAGTCCCGCTTTAGTCTTGGTGGAGACGAGCAACGAATCCGTGTGTGAAGGCACTGTGGCGAGGGCTAAGACCAACGCTTTGTTGTCACACATCACACGTCCAGGAGGCCTGGTGTCACTTCACCTCCACCCCTGATTGTGAACCTGCAGAGCTGCCTCTGTAGAAGATTACAGAACAGGGTTGGGAGTTTCTGTAATCTCGGAATGATTCAATTTGATTACGAGTCTTGGAGGAAATGACTGAATGCAACAGAGAAAGTCTGGTATGATTCAGGATCATAAAAAATACACCACGCTTGTTTTGGATATTGGGGATTTGAAAACGGCGGAGGAATTTGTTTTGGCTAGCGCTGCTGTATTACAACACAACAACACGCGAAGGTTACACGCCGACAATAAACAGGGGGACAGAGGACCTGCCACCCCTCCACCCCTACCGCACCATCTGCAGGAACCGTGTGAGGATATTCAAGCTGCATGGGATGGATTATCACAGGACACCATTAGGAACCTCTACAACTCCATACCGAGATGTCTGGCATTTTGCTTCATACTGAGAGACAGACTTCTGTGTGTGTAGCTCAATAAATATTGATCATATCAGTCTAAATGTATCATCAGTTATTGATCCTGGTGACCTTTACCTTCCTTCCCAACATTACTGCAATCCCACACCTGGGTGCCACTGCTCTCTCTCTCTCTCACACACACACATACACACTATGGGTGTGTCTCAGCACCTACCAAGCTGTCTAATTAGGCAGCTGTCTTTACGTAGGTAGCATTCTTGTTGATGTGAGGACCCACATACTTAAGAGGTTCAGGGGTTAATATAAAAAAAAATAAATAAAAAAAAAATTAAAAAAAAGAGAGAGAGAGACAGAGACAACGACGTGCCCTTGAGGTGCACCAGGCATGCCCTCTCCAAAGCCTCCAAGAGTGCCTGTGTGCTCTCTGTGTGATAAGAAGCGGGATGGAAGCGGAGTCATTAAATTTGCCACCCCGTCCTCAGCCGAGATAAGGGGAAACCCATTCAGCCAGGACGACCCCTCGCGATTAAAGGGCTAATTCGGCAGACGTCAGTCAAGCCTGACAGGAACTGGCTTTAGCGCTCCTCAAAAAGCGGAACAAAAGGAACGATGAGTGGCGTTTCCTCAACACAGAGCGCTACAGGAGCTCCTATTTAAATTCTTTTGTCCTCAAAATTGCAATCCCAGACTTTCAAATTCATTAGAGGGGTCCGAGTCAAAGGAACACTCTAAATTCATGTGATGCTCCAGACGTAAAACAGGACGAATCGGCGACCTGTCCAGACTCGTGCTGAGCAGTGTAATGCAGCGGATGTGTGAAGTGAGTCCAGGAAGCAAATAGCAAGACCCTGCTGTCCTTGGATGTTCTATGTCGTGTTCTACAGTTTCTCAATTCCCAAGTCGAATGTATAACTCTAAGCTCTAAAGGTAGGCACTGTGATATAAACTGAGTTTCTACAGGTCATTCTTTTAAACAGAACACTGGTTTTGCCAGCTTGTCCAACATTAGCTACACCGCATCTCTGGCACACCAAGAAAACTACTCCACTCACCAGTTTCTCGTTGAAGATCATATGTCTCAGCCATTTTAAGTCCTGAGGTTTGAAGGCGGAGACGACGAAGAGGGAATCATTCTCATAACGTTCTTTTTTCTGGATGGCACCCTCAGGGTAAGTTATCCTCATGGTGGTCTTGGTGCCCACGTCTCTGGTATAACCACTCACTGGAGCCTCATTTAGCCTGAAAGGAGAGGAACATATAAACATGTATTTTGAAATCAAATTATAGACACTAGCACTTTTTATACCCTGTGCAGCCGTGCTTACTTAGTTTGACTCGTTTGCTATTTGCACAACTATGACTTGACATGGATGATCACTGCTGTCTACAAGCACTACAAGCAGTCAGTCAAAACTATAACACAAAATTACATATTCTATGTTTGACTTATTTCCCTTTTCCTCTTTTCTTATATCTGCTTGTTTCTTTAGTGAAGCTGTAACCCTCTTCTCGTCTGCATATGTGCTTGCACATTGTTCATAAACTGAATTGATACACTGACCATCAAAAGAATAGTTGCACCACTAGCTGCACCCAGAAGGAATCAACCGACAGGAATGAAACTTGGTGGGTAGGTCCAACATGGTGGGACATGCGACTGATTCAAGTTGCTCACTTGGCCGTGTATGTGACATAAGTAAGGACGGCCTTATCGCTGTACCTGACTGACCTAACAGCCACGATTGCAGATAATCAGCAAGCAGTGCTACCCTCCATGAGTCATCTTGTTAGTGCCAGCACCATTGGCAGACGGCTGCACCACGCAGGACTACATGCACACAGACCGTTACGAACACCACGTCAACGTGACCATAGACCAATGGTGTGGTGCCAGACTGTCATGGAGTGACTCAGAATGGCAGCGGGTCATCTTCAGTGATGAGTCCCGCTTTTGCCTTGGTGGAGACAACCAACGAATCCGTGTGTGGAGGCACCGTGGTCAGCACCAAGATGAACGTTTTGTTCACGTCCAGAAGGCCTGGTGTCTCTCCACCTCCACCCCTACCGCACCATCTGCAGGAACTGTGTGAGGATGTTCAAGCTGTATGGGATGGATTATCACAGGACACCATTAGGAACCTCTACAACTCTATAACCGAGACGTCGGGCATGTTGGGTTAGCAAATATGGTGGCTCGACGCCAACTCCATACCGAGATATTGATCATATCAGTCTAAATGCATCATCATTTATTGGTCCTGGTGACCTTTACCTTCCTTCCCAATAGCACTGCAATCCCACACATCCTTCTGGGTGCAGCAGTTCGTGAGGAGCCGGTGAAAGGCTCAGAAGACCTACACAGGACTCCAGGTCAATGATCACAGATGATGTACAATTTCAGTCACCAGCCACTCGACTTTGAGCCGTCAGATATGAGTCATCAGGTAGCAAGAATAGAGCCTGTACTCTGGTGTGTGGAACCACATGGTACGTTTAACATGAGTTGACAAGCTACAGTTCCAAACGTCACAGACAACGTTCAGTTTTTATTGTCCGAATCTATCAGTCTAACATCCAACCAGCTAGTCTCTCCTGGTGGGCAGAAGCAGGTTAAACGTTCAGCAATTGCCTTTATACCAAGGTTTTGACATCTAATAAATGTTGGCTTGAGACCTGAGCACTGTATTCACTTCTTTGCATTGACTAACTAACATGAAGTAACGCTTTAAAATATTTAATTTATGTTAAGTAAACATGTACCAACGGTTGTCTGTTTACTTAACATTAGTTGAGCGTTGTGACCACTGTTAATGTATTACTTCATGTTAGTTTTAGTCAACACGTCATGCAAAGTGTTCATGTAAAGCTGAAACTGAGTGTTTGTTATTTGAACGGCAGTGTTAACATATATCGCTGACATACTTGGCGACAGTTTAAAGGTATGACAAACTGCCTCATTGTCTGCAAACACTCACCTCACCACAATATCATATTCATCAATACGGGAGCCCAAAGATTTATTGGCGAGGATTCCTCCATTCCCTACTATTATACATCTTTTACAGCTCAACCTGCAAAAGAGGAAACACAACAACAACACAATCGTATTAGCTAATAGCATCATTATGGCTGGGCAATATTCCGTCTGCTCATCATTAAGTCAGTATCGGCCTATAGCGCTGAAAAGTCTCGAAACTCCTCCCACTGTGAGCCCCTCAGACTCTGGCTTCAAACTTTACACTGGTAAAAATCTGGATGGTTCTTTTCTTCTTTGGCCCCAAAAAAGGTGGGGTCCTAAGACCACAATACACGATTCCATAAACCTGTGCAGGAGTCCATTTCAGATGAGCCACAGTTGGGGCATGGTTTACACTATGACTAGTGAAACCATCCTGAATCCCAAACGTGGTGATATGCGGTCCATAAGGACACAGGTTATTAACACAGTGCCAGAGCTGAGAAAATAGTTAGTGGAGCTCCAGAGTGCAACAATGCTGCGTTCACAACTGAACTGGAATTGCATCGTACTGTGTCGTTAGCAGTACATTGGCTATGCAAGTATGCAGCCACTCAAACGTTGGCGAGATGATAGCACTACTGGTTAAAATGGATGGTTATCAGAGGAGAACTTTATCAGTGTGGACTGTTTATTTAAGGAGGGGAAGGGAAGGATGACACTTCTTACTCTTTTATATTCTTCACATTTAATTTTTTTTTCGATTTGTCTGAAAGTCAGCAATTCTCATGCTGTGGTTGATGGCTAAAGTTGGGAAAAGCTGGGAAAACTGAAAACTGAGGGTGCAATCCGCTTAGGACTGTAGTTTTGGAACACTGCCAGTTGTGGTGGCAGAATTTTCCTGTTGTGGTTCCATCGAAAACAACGAAGTACCCGGCAACACTTTACATTAAGTACCGACTGTCTAATACAAGCTAATGATTAGCCCAACACGAAGTATCACATTAACAATGGTTACGATGCTTAACTAATGTTAAAATAAGATTTTTTATTATCCCACATGGGGACATTTGCATCATTACAGCAGAATAGCCACAGCTATTACATGTTTACTTAACATTAGTTAACGATTGTTAATGTATTACTTCATGTTAGTTACTCAACACTTGTTGGGTTACCAAATTATTGTTGTCGTGGTCCATCTACAGCAAACATGTAAAGGCATCATCAGTTTACACTTAGCATGCACATTACTGAATGCTATGTTAATTTATTATTATTTTTTTAATGTTAAGCTTTTTGCCAAGTTAAAACGCAAAAATGTTGCCCAAATGTTGACATTTATTACATTTATGGTATTTTGCTGACGCTCTTATCCAGAGCGACTTACAAGGTTAATGATTACAGGTAGGCCAGTGTAGTGTTAGGAGTCTTGCCCAAGGACAGTGTAGTGTTAGGAGTCTTGCCCAAGGACTCTTATTGGTGTAGCACAGCGTAGCCACCCAGACTCGAACCCCAGTCTCCCACATGTGGTGGTGGCTCTTTGGCAGTCAGTGGTGTTATCCGCTGAGCTACACCAACCACCAGTTGGTAGAGTGTTAGTAAGGACACCAGTCCTTTTTCCAGTTTATGCAGTTCTGCTTTCCACCATAACTGAGCAGAGGCCTGAAAAAACTTCACTATGCGGTTTATTTACCAGGTATGATACGGTTTCCTAAGGCTGTGTGCGCATGCTGGTCTTTGATTTGCAAGCCACATACTCACTTTTCAAGTTCTTGAGGCAGTCCATACTTCTTGGTGACGGATAATATAGTGTCTATGATTCTTTCTGCAAAGGAAACAGAGGTACAAAGTCATGAATCAAAAACCAGCCATTGGGAATCAACCCGGGAAGCGCCAGAACAGGCTGAGCACATAGCTTTCTAATATCAGCCCCGCTGCACTCGTGGTCTGATGGAGAAGGATGAGTGCGTGCCTGCTGAAAGGTTTATTGGGAAGCGGAATCTGGGGTGATGGAAAAAGCGGCCTGTAAAACCGGAATGTCATTTTCAAACAAGCGCATTCCTGTGACAAAGTCCGCAATTTAATGCCCTCAGACAGTGAGCGTGTCAGCCGCTGATGTAAATTAGAAGAGATGTTTGGTCATAGTGAGCATTCCTCTGATGCCCGTGTGGAGAATTCCGCGCAGGCTGACGCCACGGGTCACGATGTACAGTGTGCGTTTGGACTAAGCTCTCTGTTTGAACTCGAATCTCCACTTAGAAGATCAAAATAACCTTTAAAGCTTAATATCGCTTTTCACTCTCACCGCCCACTGCTAAGGTCAGCCACCGGAGTCCTCCACAGCGCCACGCACTCACATGATTCCCTCTGTATAAGGCTGGCTGACTGTGTGGGAGAGACGAGCAGCAAAGAATGGAAGTCGCACTCCATTGTCAGATTCCCATGACTAATGTGTGCACCTGGAGCTGGTCTAAAAACTATTAGGCTCCATAAAAAGGTGCCTTCGTGCTGCGGGATCTGATTTCCTGTCGTTCGGAGGAAGTTGTAATACTCAGGATGAATGTTAGCTGGGCAGAAAAAGGCCTGAGAGGCAGCGCGCACGCGGGTAATGGGGTAACGAGTGAGCTCGAAAGCGTGTCGATGGACATGGTTCAGCATTGCTTAGATTACACAAGGAGGAGAAAAATGACGGTGCAGAAAGGCAACCTGGCCAAGGCGGACTGGGGAACCCAGCAAGACACCACAGGACTCGGGTTGTCGGGCGGTTTAATCACTCACTTGGCCCATTCGGAGAACATGGGAACGGGGGAACGAGGAAAACAGACGTCAAACACACAAAGCAGTCCGGTGCCACCTTACTGTAAGGAAGGCGGGAATGGGAGAGTATGGAGTCGTTGATAACTAGGGGGAGGAATTCGGTACGCTATAGAATTACACAGACAGTGAGACTGTGAGTATGTTTACATTAGGGATGCACTGATCCGATGTGAGAAGAGTTTAATGCCCCTGGGTTTCTCTATACAGCAAGTCTTTTGATGGAACTGTAATGAACGCACTGCCTGATGTCTGAGGCATTGCTTTACGCCTGTTTATAGAAGATTTTGGACCACGATTTACTAAATACATTTACAGCAGAGAAGTATGGACATACAGGGTGCAGCAGAATACATATACACAACTCGCTACACAATGATCACAGTTTCTCGCTCTATGTCGATCCCACTACCTGAACCAAGTACCATTTAATATCAGCTGGGCTTTTATTGGTTAATTTTTTTTATATACTGTCTGTACTTCTATATACCTTACCGTATATAGAGGCTATATACATAAGGCTGTAACTAGAACAAAATATTCAACATATTTTGATTAAATCTGTTTTTTTAACGATTCAATGCATTTTTTTTTTCAGAATGAGACTCATCTTGAATATGAATTAAATTCAATATAAATATGAATTAAACTCAAATTAAATGTATATATATATATATATTATTATATATATATATATATATATATATATATATATATATATATATATATATTTATTTATTTTTTTTTTTTTTTAATAATGTTCCATATTATTCCAAACTAATTTAACCATAACTTTCTGGCCCACATGAAACTGATCAGCCAAAATAATGAAACGCCGAGGGGACAAATTCACCCGCAGTCCTTTTAACTTTTGACATAATGCAGGCAGGGATACCACAATGGCAGATTTCACACTACACACATGCAAACCGTTATGCTGACTGCTCTTAGCACCACGTCAACATCACCAAAGACTGACAGAGCAGAGCAAAGAATGGCAGCAGGTCATCTTCAGTGATGAGTCACGCTTTTATCAGCACCAAGATGAGCAGTTTGTTGTCACACGTCCTGAAGGCCTGTGGTCACTCCACCTCCACCCCTGCCACACCATCTGCAGGAACTGTGTGAGAATATTCAAGCTGCATGGGATGGATTATCACAGGACACCATTAGGAACCTCTACAACTCCATGCTATGATGTCTGGCATGTTACTTTAGTAAACAGTGCAGCAGCCGGACGCCATACCGAGAGACAGACTTCTGTATGTGTAGCTCAATAAATATTCCCCATATCAGTCTACATGCATCATCATTTACTGTTCCTGGTGACCTTTATCTTCCTTCCCAGTGTTTGGGAGCAGCTTGGTGGGTGCAGCTATTGTTTTGACTGATTCTTTTCACTGCTAGCTTTGATGGTAAATAAAATGTCTATAATAGGCAAAGCAATGTAGCAGACAGACAGACAGTAAGGGAACATGGTGTGCACAATCCATCACAGTCCCCTCACGGCCATCCTACATTAGAACCCAATCGTTAGCTGTGAGAACAATGCACTTTTATTTTAAGGCTCAACATTAACAACTACAGTGTTCTCAAAACATGACCAAGTGTGAAGAACCTTAAGCAGCTATAAGTCTCCCCCTTCCGCTTCTCGGTGACGGCTGATGTAGCTTGAAGGCTGTTGTATGAGCTGGAATTCCTGCTGTAAGCAATATTAACCATAGCCGCGAGCGTAATGATTAAAAGGTTGAAGGGAACACCAGCGGTCAGTGTTTGGACGAATTGCCGACAGCTGCCATCAAGCATCACCGATGCCAGCATAAACAGCGCCGAGAGAGCGCTGAAACGAGGGAGTGCAGCAGGTTCCTTAAAAAAAAAAAAAACTGCTAAGAGCAATGGCTGCTAATCGTTTTCAGATAATGGGATAAACACTTCATCCAAGCATTTCTCCAGGCGGTTTGAACAAACCAACCCCTCACCTTCAGCATATACTGTTTTGGCAGGGAAAATCAGAGTGTGAATTATAATGGAAAGGGCCGGGTGTCACACAAACACTTCCAGAATGTGGGAAGCAGGGGCCGGGCGATAAGATGACACAGTCTCCCTATTGTGGTGGATTACGTCACCTTGCTCTTATTATACACTCATCACCAAACGCATAGCTGCACCCAGAGGGAGGTGTGGGACTGCAGTGGTGTTGGGAAGGAAGATAAAGGTCACCAGGATCAATAAATGATGATACATTTAGACTGATATGGGGAATATTTACTGAGCTACACATACAGAAGTAGTGTCTCAGTATGGTTTCGGGCCACCATCTTTGCTAATGCAAGACACCAGACGTCTCGGTATGGAGTTGTAGAGGTTCCTAATGGAGTCCTGTGATAATCCATCCCATGCAGCTTGAATATCCTCACACAGTTCCTGCTGATTGTGTGGTAGAGATGGAGGTGGAGTGACACCAGGCCTTCTGGATGCATGACAACAACCGCTCGTCTTGGAGCGGACAACGGTGCCTTCATAAGCGGATTTGTTGGTCGTCTCCACCAAGACAAAAGCGGGACTCGTCAATGAAGATGACCACGCGGGATCTCTGCTCTTGTAGATGTTGGGTCAGTCAACATCCGTTGGGCTCTCCAGAGTGTTTCCTGCTTTCGGCCCAATGACCCAGGAGGATAAGTGGCATCAGAAGACGACTGAATGCCATATTTTCTCAGTAGAGCTGGAAGTGGATCAGACGCAGCAGCGCTGCTGGACACCTCATAGTCACTGCTGGACTGAGAAGCACCCATCAACCCAAACTACCAAGCTAGCAGGGCTAGCGTCCTGTGGGCACTGATGAAGGACTAGAGGATGACCAACACTGCACTGTGCAGCAGCAGATGAGCTATCGTCTCTGACTGTACCTCTACAAGGTGGACCAGCAAGGTAGGAGTGTCTAATAGAGTGGACAGTGAGTGGACAGCACTGCTGTGTCTGATCCACTCACACCAGCACAACACACACTAACACACCACCACCACCACGTCAGTGTCACTGCAGTGCTAAGACTGATCCACCACCCACATCATACCTGCTCTGTGGTGGTCCTGTGGGGGTCCTGACCATTGAAGAACAGGGTAATACAGTACACAGAGAAACAGATGGACTACAGTCTGTAACTACACACTGCTCCTATACGGTCAGTGGAGCTGATATACTGGATAACGGAGGTAGTTTTAAGGTTATGGCTGATGGGTGTATTACTGCTTAGACTTCTTTTCTGGCTTTTTTTTCACACCGTTTCATACGTCAGATTTCAGCATCAGGCCGTGATTCCCATATTGGTGTGTCGTTATTGTCTTCGGCCAGCCTTTAATGGGAAGTCAGGAGCAGCAGTCACGAAGAGCACATTCCTGCTCCAGTTTTTTTTCAACAGGAAAGCAAGTCGAACATTTTAATTGCGCTGTGAAGTGCTGGAGCTGGTTGTGATGTCTGAACAACATACCAAAGCAAAGGCCTCAACAATGACTCATCGAAAGCACGAGTCCGCTCAGTACACACCGCAAACCATTCAATAACCGCTAAAGAACTCTATAGGTTATTCATAGCTCCTCCGAGTGACTCATCCTGAAAACGTTTTAGTCACAGTGTGTCACATGGTGTGTTGACTTTTAGAAATGGATTTAAATAGTTTCTACTCATTTTAACCTTCACATTTTTTATTTGTATACGCTATACGCATTTACAATTCCTGTTTTATTCATTTAACACTCGACACTTTGACGCTTTGATCGGGGGTGCCCACATTTTTGGATACAGGGAACAGGACCACTGCCTGGACTTCGTGTCCCCACATTTTTAATTCATGATAATAAACAGAAAGTCAATAAAGTATGTGAACCACAAGTTACGAAGCGTCCACTCTCCAGTCCGTACGGTCTACATACACAAACTAGACGGCAAAACTAGCCTGTTCTGAATTAGTTGCTTTTTTTAAGGTCACGAAAACCAACAGGACTGGCTACGACGGCCTTACTCGGCCGTTTAGCCCCGCCTGCTTACAATGAACCAGCCATGAACAACGGACTGCTTTTTAAAAGAGCCAATCAGAACTTATTTATTAATATATTAATATATTATTAATATACTCATGAAGAGAGTGGAGCCAAAATCAGATAAAGCTGAAATCAATTAAATCAGCGTTCATAGTCATCATTAATAGCGTTAAGTGGCACATGTATCTGAATATAACTTTTTTTGGAATGCAGGAATTTTTACTGACAGGTACTGGGATCTGAAATACTGCTTAATAAATGCTTT
>JAMWET010004862.1:0-20000 GCA_024036415.1 Prochilodus magdalenae | reverse complement strand
AACAACCGCATTCGTAAATATCCCATCTGAAAATCAACTGAAATTTGAAGCTACTACAATACAGCTGTTACAGTACTATAGCCCTCCACGGAATATTCTACAATATACTATGTATTACATATCTATACTTATTAAACATACCCATATACTAATGACAGACATTTACTATGACATTTATTGTAACAGATTTATTATAGACATTTAGTGCACAATACAGTGCAATCTATTACAGTTATTTAGTATCTAATATAATCGATTATTATTGACTTTTAGTATACAATTTATTTATATATATATTTTATAGACATTTAGTATGTATATATGATAATCGATTAATTATAGACATCTCTTATGCAATTCATTGTAATATATTAATAAGACATTTAGTATGCAATACTTTGTAACTTGCTGAGTATAGACTTATATTACATAAACTATTATAATATACTGAATAAACTATAAGCTATAAGCTAGTATATTAAGTTATAGGTCTATATTACGCAGTGTGTTGTAACATATACACCTATATCATGCAGTATACTGAAAAATATTTAATATAGACCTATCAGCCTATTATTACATTACTGTACATCCATAATATGCACATTCTGCACACCACAATACGCTCTATAGTTCAAATATGGTCATCTGCTACATAATACAGTTTTATATGTAGTGTACTACAACTTAATACATACTATTAGCTTATACTTAATATATGACAATATACAACATCTCTCTATCTCAAACCAAATCAGGTTTTAAAGCACAGGCATGTAGTATGTGGTATATTTTAATGTACTGAATATAGACCTTTAGTATGTAGTGTATATATATATATATATATATATATATATATATATATATATATATATATATATATAAGTATAGTATTTTCTATATATACATATATATATATATATAATATAGTATATAGTATATATATATATTACACACACACGGACATATAAACACATATATATATATATATTCTATATATATATATGCCTGTGGCATTAACAGGATAAAACCTGTGCGGGGGGTTTAAACCCCTTATTTGGTGTTCAGCATTCATGTTGGCCACAGCACCAGTTTTAGGCATTCGGGGCCTGGTGAGTAATCTCTAATGGGGCATTGGCCTGCGAGAGGTTAACGTTTGTGGATCGTCTCTGCGGTGACCCAGTGGTCAGAGCTTAAGACAGCAGAGTTGAACCAGCAGGCATCAATCACAGGCCCCAGCACCTCCTCTTCCACACAAGTCCTCAGCCGAGCCAGAGGCCATTTCCCAGACACACCTCACTCTGCTTCTGGAAGCGAAGCCGCAGGATGGATGCGCGAGCCTCTGACCCGCGTCCCCTGTGCACCATCCTTTATCCACGCAGCCTGCTACAAAGGGCTCTTCTGTCCACATCAAGGAACACAAATGGAGATTCTTGCGGAAGTCCTGAGTTTAATCAGGTCCAGAGCGCCCAATAAATGCTATGCCTGGGTTTGGTCCAGTTTGTAGATCAGGATTACTAATGACCTACATGGATCTCCTGCGTTAGATATATTGCATTAGAAGCATGACGTATGAATAATGCATGAACTTTGAAAGCCCAAGCGATTATTAAAAATTAATTTTCCAAAGGTCACCAGTTCTTGCAACTCATTCAACTTCTGTTTTTAAAGAGCCCATGGTCTAACCGTCTTCCCATTTTGATCGGCAATATGTGCTAATGATCTCCAACCAGCTAACCAATCACAGTGGGACCAGTCAGAGCGAAGGCTGTAGACGCGGCATCGTGGAAAACTGAAACTGGTTGTTTCTGTGATGTCCCAATGACCAACACGTTTACATGTGTCAGCCTAATCAGCCTTCAGCCCCGCCCACCCACACTGGAAGTTCTAATGGGTGTTTAAGCACCGAATGCTATTTAAAACAAGACACAAAAAAATACTTGCATTAGCTTTAAGGGCACCACAACAATGGCAGCATATGACTACAGGATAAAATAAATTACGGAAAAATGAATTATGAGGCGATGAAGAGACACTGTAAATGATTGGCTCCAATAAATTGTGAGGTCCGAGGTCCCCAGCTCCTGCTGTCCGAATTTTAGCTCCTATTCTCAGCAGTGTGGTGGTAAACATGGAGGAGAAGCTCATAACCTCCATTTCTTCTTTCCCCAGTTTATATGATGCGTCTTTGTACACATACATATGAAGAAAAACGAAGTTTGGAAGAAAGTAACCAATTTTATAGGTTTCACTATTAAGTTAGGCTAGGCTAGCCAGCACGCTAGGAGGCCTATAAAACTAGCCAGAAATACAAGCAGTTAGATTTTCCTCCAAATTCCAAATAAATATATGCTTTAAAAACCAGCTAGCTTCTCTGGAGCTTGTACATGCCCACATACAACAACACACACATTCAGGCGACAAACTTGGGCGGTGTAAGCAACTTGTTGCCTGCTAGTGTGCACGTAGAGGAACGCTAGCTACACCTCCAGCCTAGCTCATATACCCTGACACTGGCTATGGCTTTCATAGACTGTTTCTTGTTATGAACCCAAATGCCAGGCTTGTTGGTCAGACCAGGGTTGACACAAACAGTTAGCTAGCCAAAGATTGCCACACGCTAGACACACTGCAGCGTCACGTAGTAGCAGCAGTACAACATAATGCTGACAGGGGGAGCTAATTAAGGCCACATGAAATTTTATTTCTACATGCTACTCATATAAATTTAATTAAATTATTTATCGTACTTGGCTTCGGCTTTGGCTTTCTCTTCACAGCGCGTGTCAGCACACAGTGTTGACATGTGTATGTATCTCCAATTTAAATAATGGATCCGGCACTAGTGTAGCATGACTCTGGGTTTTCTGGAGTCAACTCAGACTCTCAACTCCTGTTACTGGAAACAAAGGAATCGACTCGACAGACTCCCGATATGATGGAAGCTTATTCCACATAAACTAAAACTAAGTGATGTACTAAGAAAACTGTTACAGCAGTCAGAACTGGATGCAGTCTTGTTCCACAGTCGCAAAAATGTAATGGCAGTGCTATTTAAGGTGGAACAGAAATAGGAATGGCCAAATCTCTCTCTCTATCTCACTATTCCGCTAGGTTCTGTGAAATACACCTCTTTCCTAATGATTATTTATTGGGACCCAAATCATGAAGAACTCTGAAGACCTGAGGTTCAGGAGATATAGAAACCGTTTCTGGAGCAGAGCTGGTGCTACAGCGGCTGGTAAGTCGGTGGTTGGTGGTCTCTTCTCTCTTGCTTCACACTCTCCTCTGTCAGAACGTCTTTCCAGCCGACTACAGTGAAAACGTTAGAAGAGTCGACTCCTAGCATTAAGATTCCGAGGCATTGGCCAAGAGTCAACTCTTTTGAATTTGACTCCCCATCACTATGCAGCACATCCAGTGTGCGGCGTCCTTTATAGGCTTGGAGACCTAGACGTCCTACCAAGTGGACTGGAGTTGATAGAATCCAGACCCTTTTGACCATCAATGGTTCCTCACTACAGAAGTGATCTTGGACACATTCACTGTTGTTGTTTGGGATCTGAAGAAGCACTTGCCCCCCCGAAATGGGAATTATGTCAGTGACTTCTTATAAACCTCAGATTAGCATATTTTAGCATATCGTCCAAAGAAAACCTTTCTCCATTTTTGTTGATTTTTACTTTTAAGCAACATTTGATCACATGAGCCAATATTTACATTGTATAAACATTTCATGATGAAAGGACCGACAGAAATGGCCCAAAATCCCTTGGGAAAATGTCTGGTTCCATTGACTTACATTAGAAATTAATTTTTTAAAGTTGCCATTTCGGAGATACAAATTTTTCTTTGGCCAGCGACGATATTCAACTGTGATGGGTTCAAGCCCATCTGGTGGAACACAGAACTAAGCTGCCACGTAGCCCGGAGAGTTGCCTATGTTTTAGGATAAACTGAGAATGTCCTACCAAGGGAAAGATATGAACTGAATTCAGTCTACACAGCCATAATAAGCCACTCGTGCAGGGGGGTCCTGAAGTGAATGAAAGTGTTTCTCACAGAGCCCAGTCAAAAGATCACTTCCTCAGATGTCCCATTCCATGCTGTGATCTCCGATCAGGAGTCAGATAGCTACGGGCAATGGTCTTTCCTGTTGAAGCCCTTACAGCAGAAAGAGGGGCTTCCCAAAGCCGTGTTCCATGTGAGGTTCACGCAGCCTCTCTGTGTGGCCACACAATGGATGTTTTATGACTCTACTGTCTCAATAAGACGTTTTCCCCCTCCTTATGCAGTTTCTTCAGGTTTTAAACGTTATGAATGGAGCCAGATTGGACAGCACACGCCTTCCAGCTCGTATAAAAGCAATCATTTCATAAACACTCACTCAAGGTGATGCCAAAGCCAATTATTCATTCATTAGCTGGACAATAAAGTTTGATTCTATTCTAAACAATCTGCTCTCTTTTCTCTTCCCCAGCAAAATACTGTTGGGAGAAATGTTCCACAACAGAGATAAAAGTGCAAGGAAGTGTGACGAGATTCTGCTCCTTCGATTAAGCCATGGCGGCAGCTGGTAGAGATATTAATCTGATGATGGCGGAATTCCGTGAGCAGAACTAGCTATAGCAAACTGCAAATAGCCATGAGCATCGTGTAAAGAATGAAATGTGTTAAATTAGCAATCTGTAGGGTTTAACGTTCCAAGCATTTCAAAACAATCCACAAAAGAAGTGATATAAATAGAAGCAAAACAAGTTTTCCACCCCGGAGAAGCTTTTGGCGAGTAAAGGAATGAAGTTTGGGGATGAACTCACAATGTTCCTTCTAGACCTGTAAGTAAACATTAATGTTAACGTTGAGGTGGAGGTACTGTGCTTTCCCTTGTTTCATATGATAGGGGTGGCCACTGTGACTTTCTAGTGAAATGCTGTCCCCAACAGGTTCCCCAACAAATTCAACAGGTTGTGTCATCTTTTAGTTGCTCCTTTTTATAAAAGTTATTAGTTTTTTTTGCAGAATAATTGCGCAGCTTACACGTGTTGCTAGCCAGGCGCTAGGTGTTGCTGATAATTAATAGGAGTCTATGGGAGGACCAAGGGATAAGTAAACGACACATGTGTTATGGGTAAAGGAAATAATAGGGTCCTAAATGGAATGAGACTCTATGGGAGGAAAGAGGGATGAATAGACATTACATGGAGGAGTGCAGATCAGTATTTCTGTGAATTACAGTTTGGAGATCGGCCCTGAGAAAAAAAACAGACGAGCGTGGGTCAGATCAAAACTGCTCAGAGGTCTGCCAGGAGATGTATGTGAAAGCATATGTGAAATGGCGTCTGTCCATCAAGCAGAAGTACAGTAGATGGCGTGTGAACTCTCGACAGAGTTTTCTTTCCCAAAAACAGCAAGTTGGATCAAAAAGCTCACCATTCCTGATCAGAACATTCCAAGGTTGGAACGGTGTGGATATTTCAAAAACCTCTCAGCCACAGTAGTTGCCAAGTAGTAGAAAAAGAAAAAGAAGCAGAAAATAAAAGAAGAAGAAGAAGAAGAAGAAAGGGGAAGAAGAAAAAGATGATGATGATGAAGATGAAGAAAGAGAAGTAGAAGATGAAGGAGGAGATGTAGAAGATGAAGAAGGAGAAGAAGAAAAAGATAAGGAAGGAGAAGGAGAAGAAGAATAAAAAGGAGATGAAGAAAAAGAAGAAGGAAATAAAGAAGGAGAAGGAGAAGAAGAATAAGGAGGAGATGAAGAAACAGAAGAAGGAGAAGAAGAAGAAGAAGACGAAGGAGATAAAGAAGAAAAAGAAGAAGAAGAAGAAGAAGAAGGAGATAAAGAAGGAGAAGGAAAAGGAGGAGAAGAAGAAGAAGAAGGAGAAGGAGAAGAAGAATAAGGAGGAGAAGGAGAAGAAGAATAAGGAGGAGATGAAGAAGAAAAAGAAGAAGGAGAAGAAGAATAAGAAGGAGAAGGAGAAGAAGAATAAGGAGGAGAAGGAGAAGAAGAATAAGGAGGAGATGAAGAAAAAGAAGAAGGAGAAGAAGAAGAAGAAGGAGGAGATAAAGAAGGAGAAGAAGAATAAGGAGGAGATGAAGAAAAAGAAGAAGAAGCAGATAAAGAAGGAGAAGGAGGAGATGAAGAAAAAGAAGAAGGAGGAGATGAAGAAAGAAGAAGCAGATAAAGAAGAAGAAGGAGGAGATGAAGAAGAAGGAGATAAAGAAGAAGGAGGAGGAGATGAAGAAGAAGAAGAAGAAAAAGGAGATGATGAAGAAGAAGGAGGAGATGAAGAAGAAGAAGAAGAAGATGAAACAGAAATCGAACCACTAATATTCCACTTGCATTAAAGGACTAAGCAGGTTGAATTGAAGAACAACAGGAGCTTCCAAAACTGGAGCTTAAAAACTACTAAGAGCTCCAAAGAAACTGGAACTCCTAACAACCACCTGAAAAACCTGGTAGACCCACTAAAACGGTCCCCATCAGATTAACAATCCTTCATCTTTAAGAGAGAGAGGAGAACATCAAGCTCTACTCTTGCTTCAGATCTGAGAACATCCACAGGTGTTTCTGCCCAGCCTTCCTCTGTGAGAAGACACCTCAACACTGTGGAGGTCTGAAAGGATGTGTAGCTGTTCAAGTAGCTCCTCAGTATGAAAAGGAGACACACACATCCAACAGAAAAAGCTGCTGGTGTTCTCAGAACAATGTCCAGACCTCATCTCCACCGCACATGTTTGGGGTTGTTTGGATGGTGTGAAGCAGAAATGCTATAGACTGTGTATCCAGAAGGGGCCTGTGTGTCGAACAACATCTGCTCTGGATGTTAACACCACCGTTAGCAGGAGCTTTCATGCTTTAGTCGAGCGTCAAGCCCTGGGGTTCATTTACCTCAGGCCACTGTTCTCAAGGATCTATATAGTACACTGACCAAAATAATGAAGAGTAACGTCAAAAAAAAAAAAATAATAATTTCAATACAATGGCAAAGTGGAGCGACAGGAAACGATGCCGCAAGAAAAATGGCACTGCTATTGGCCAGTGTCTAATGGAAGCAGATAAAAGCGTGTCTGCTTCACATACTAATTGCTTAAGGGCCAGAAAATGTCCCGGCGTGCGGTGGAAAAAAGGAAAAGGCGGTCACATCGGGCGCTCTCCTCGTATCACCTGACGAAAACAGACGCAACGAGACCTTGCCAAAACAAACGGTGATTAATTAGCATGAGGCTTTTGGGGCTCAGGCAAGCCCACGTTATAAATAACTGGGTCCAAAGCCCTGGACCCTCAGACAGACAGGGGTCTGCTTGTCAGGAGGGGTCCCGAACAGGAGGCCTGCGCACATTGTGCTCATTTCCTCATGGCTATCTCTCACTGGGGGCTGTATTTTCATAACCGCCCACTCGAGTTCACCCGAGACATTTGATTTAGGACTCCAATACAAACAATTTGGGGAAAGAGAGAAGGGGAGGTGTCGATAATAAATTGGATTCCAGGGGTAGGCTGAGGACTTGAGCCCAGCGCGTTTAGCCTCCGATGCTTTCTCCCCTAGTTATCCATGAAAAAAGAAGAGCGGAAAAACGTAATCTTTTCAGGATGGATAAGGGTTACCCTCAGGGCAGATGAGCTGCACAAACTAACGGTTAGTTAGCCAAGAGGCGGGACGGGTTATAGCCGATTCGTGACACGAGGCTGAATTACGCAAGGCAACTGATTCAACCAGAGAGCTAGCTAAAGCACAAATCAACAGGGAGGACGTGTCGTTATCCAGGCAAACATATGGGCTATTAAACTGGAGCGCGTAAATCTTACCACCCAGAAACCCGTCAAAGCAGCCCTGTGGATCTGAAGCTGTTTCCAGATTACAAATAAATATAACAAAAATTAAATGTGGGTTATTTTTACAAAACCACCTCAAACCTCATGTATAAACATTTCAGGATCAAAATCACCGGGCTGATAAACAATAGCCATTCACTAGATTCACCATAGGTCTATGTGGTAAAGCTAAAAAGACAAAAAAATTTTAATTTTGGAGTTTTTGGGGTTTTTTTTTTGGCTGTCATTATCACAACACATCCATTACCACACTTGAACCTCATTTCCATTTTTCTATTTTTTTTATTTTGCATTTAAAAGCAGTATTACTCTTTATCACTTTCATTAACGTCCCCAGCTAAGTGCTTTGTGGCACATGCAAAAAAAAAAAATATATATTTATAAAGCAGCTCCTGTTCTAAAATAGAGTAGGGGTGTGGCTAAAACAAGACCACGCCCACAGACTATGACTATTACTAATTTCGTAATCACAACAGTAATTACATTTTACCTCAGTAGAACTTCAGTGTGCTAAATGTAAATATATTAAATTGCACTGCCGGGTAAAAATTAAGTTCAGTTTAATTGTATTAGAAATGTGATGTAATATCAGCAGGTCTGTCAACCGCATTGTTGTGTGTGCTGAATACATTTACGGCGTTTACCTGACGCTCTTATCCAGAGCGACTTACAAGGTTAATCATAATACAGGTAGGCCAGTGTGGTGTTGGGAGTCTTGCCCAAGGACTCTTATTAGTGTAGCACAGCATAGTCACCCAGATTTGAACCCCAGTCTCCCACATATAGAGATAGCACTCTGGGTAGTGGTGTTACCCGCTGAGCTACACTAACTATACAAGTGCAATAGTTATTAATTTATAATGAATAAACCAATAAATAAATATTTTATATACACACACACACACACACACATATACACACACACACACACACACACACACACACACACACACACATATACACACACACACACACACACACACACACACACACACACACACACACATATACACACACACACACACACACACACACACACACATATACACACACACACACACACACACACACACACACACACACACACACACACACACACACACATACATACATACATACATACATACAAACACCTGTCATTTTAGTGTGGGAGGTCTCATGGCTAAATTGAACTAGCCTGGTGGCCAATCTTCATTAATTGCACATTGCACCAGTAAGAGCAGAGTGTGAAGGTTCAGTTAGCAGGTAAGAGCACAGTTCTGCTCAAAATACTGCAATGCACACAGCATTATGGGTGACATACCAGAGTTCAAAAGAGGACAGACTGTTGGTGCACGTCTTGCTGGCGCATCTGTGACCAAGACAGCAAGTCTTTGTGATGTATCAAGAGCCACGGTATCCAGGGTAATGTCAGCATACCACCAAGAAGGACGAACCTCCACCAGCATCACGTAGTGACCTGGCCACTATCCTGCAAGAAGAATGGCTTAAACTCCCTCTGACCACTGTGCAGGACGCAGTATATGTCATTCCCAAGACCAACTGACGCTGTATTGGCCGCAAAAGGAGGCCCTACACCATACTAATAAATGATTGTGGTCTAAAACCAGGTGTTTCAGTTTCATTGTCCAACCCCTGTATATAAATATATATATTATATATATATATATATATATATATATGTAAATGTAATTATTTATTTATTTACTTATTTAATTTATTTATATACATTTTACACAAACACACACCCACTTTTTAGGTGTATTTTAATGCTCCAGAGACATACCTTAATATAAAGAAATGTAGTTTAATATGTACTCAAGTGTGTTAAGTGAATCCTAGTGGTGCCTCAAACTAGTTCTAATCAAGTATATTTTCCTACTACTAATCATATATATATATTTAGCATACTAGCTACACAGTTATTATATTGAACACAGCACACTAAATCATGAGTGCGAGGAAGTACACCAGTGTACTTAAATGAAGTGTACTTCAGTGTACTTGTTCTTCCTCCTGGGTCCTCGTGTTCCGGTCTGGCGTTTTCTAGCCTTGTGTTCTGGATCTTCCTCTGCCCAAGCTGCATCTAAATACTCAAGAACACATGTACTACATACCCAGCAGCCACTGCAGCTGAGGGAACAGACCCACAGCATTGGATTATGAGTAAACAGTGCACTAAAATCTATTGTGAAACCGACAATGAAGTTGTGGAGTCTGTGCTTATTTGGTGTAAATGATTCTGTTCTGACAGTTCATAAGGACGAGGCTCTCTCTATCAGTGCAGGTAGCGTCTCCTTCATCCCGCTCCTCATCATGCCACTGCAACGCTTCTCCTAGTTGCTCAGTCTCCCCTATTGTAACTCAGACTGACCCGTATGCTGCACTCAGACTTATTTATTAACCCAGGTTTCTAACAGCACTGTAACCTGCTGCTGACTCGCCAACCCTTATACAAACCTGGCCCTGCCTTCGTGGTCACAGCCGAAGAACACCGGCTTTATTTTACCTAAGAGAAACACAAGCAGTCATCTCAGATTCCCTGCGTAATTTCCTACATCTATCAGGTACTAAATGGTCTCTTAACGCGGGCGAAATCAGCTGCACTCAGGGAGGCTCCTGCGTCATGGCAACATCTGCTCCAGTACCAGCGTTCTCTGTCCTCGAAAGTGACTTGTCCAGAAAGTACGTTCTTCACGTTCCTGGTATCGAGAAATGTGTTTTGGTAGTGAAATAAGAATTAAATTTTTTAAATTAAACTATTACTAAATCAAAAATTCCTGAAAATGAAAGAAAATAAATATAATAATAAATAAATAAATATATAAATAAATAAAAATACAATAAAATACAATACAATTAAATTAAAAAAGTAATTAACAAATAAATACGATTAAAACAATTTTTTTTTAATATTATTATTATTATTATTAATAATAATAATAATAAGCCATCCTTGTAAATATTACTACTATTTGTATTTATTTATTTATTATTTATTTATTTTATGCTTAGATTTATTTTTATTTTTTTTAAACAGTGGGTCCGTAGTTTAAACTCTGTAGAAAGATTAGCATTACTTTTATTTTGAAAGCCTGTTTCTTTTTTTTTTTTTTCCTGCTTCATCACAAATGATATTTACATACAGTGACGGCTCTAATGGCAAATGGTAACAGTTAGGTTTGCGCCCCCCTCCCCGGCCCCCCGCCCAAAAACATAAACAGTGCCTGAGACTGTTGATCTGCCACATGTGTTAATTACACACACTGTGTTAATTAGCCACACATTGGAAGCACTGTTAACACATGCGCTGTTAATTGGCGGACCGGTTAAACTGTCTGACCCGCTAATTCGGTCAGTGCTCTGCTTTATGAGCCATGTGAAGCTTGTGTGCCATTACCCAGGCTGAGCTTTCAGTTATCCTCCGGCTCGGTCCGTCTCAGCAGGGACGTGGTATCTACCGTTTTACAGGTGAAAGACTTTTTACACGACCAGCATTAAATCAGCTCGTCAGTCTCTCAAAGACCCGGACGCAGCGCTGCTTTCCACACGCCGGAAAATCACGGAAAATGATGGCGGATGGAACGCTCGCACTGTTAGTGCTCACCCTGGAGTACTGCACTGATGGGAATAGGGATGAACTGATACTAAGAGCAGAGAGCCACCTCCGAAAATCTTCCCCTGCAGCTTCTCAGGCTGATGTCAGAGGGATGTTTACACCAAACTATTTTCTAAAGGGCCTATTTCATAGAAAAACTACATTTCCCCACAATCTGAACACAACAAGAGCTGCTACAGCAGGTAAACACACCTGAACTTAAAAAAATAAAAAAAGTCATATAACGAAACTAAGTTGTAAAAGCTCCCTGGAGTCCCCTCTGTGATGTTCTGGGGGTGTTTTAATTATGCAGTATTGTTTTTTTAGTACGTAGTTCACTGGCGGGTAGTAGTGCTACACCAACCACCCCCACACATCTGGATTAGCCTGCACAATCTCAAGATTTAAATCCACATGGAAATCTGCAGGACTACCTGGTAAAACGCCAACCAGTAAAACACCAGGGAAGGCATCCACCAAATCAAGATTAAGAGGAGGTGCTACAGTGCGGGGAATGTCTCGTTCCGTGTGTGGAAAACAGCTTCAGAGCAGATGTTAATGATGGGCTAAATGGAGTGACTGCATTGGGGCGTGTAGTGTGAAGGAAGTAGCTGTATCTGCAGGTGTATGGAGGCGTACGGTCATACGGGTCTACCAGCAGTGGCTAAAATCCCAGTCTACAGGGAACTCTCCTCGGAATTGTGCCAGGGAAGGCATCCACCAAATCTGTCACCACTGACGCACTGTGAGCCCCCTGTTGCTACCCAGCAATGCTGTGCACATGCTTTTGCTGATGAGCTGAAGCCCGTTCGCGTGCAGCGTGTCACACAGGCGTACGGATGCTACATATTACACTCCTGATTGTTTGTTTCCATGTGTAAACCACCGGAATCGCGAGCACGATCTGTAGTGACCATATGATTGCACGACATGCATGCAAAGGGGAGTTAGACTCTGCCGGGGTGTCGGAAGTACAGCACCAGACTGTCAACATCAGAAGAGAAATGGCCATGTTGACTAACAACGCGGAGCAATACAGCATCTTATAACAGCCTGAAACGGGACAGCCTACAACACAGTCTTTCCCAAACAGCACTGCCCGGGATCTGCTGGGGAATTTCATTGTTTTCTCAATTGGCTGTGAGAATACCCGACATCCGTTTGTCTCTTTTAGCTCTCGCCAGCAAGTAAAAGCATGCCTGGGATTTAGTCTCTGAGGTTCAGCCACTCCCTCTTTTCCTCGTCCTCGCTTCCACAGACAACATCGTCTTCAAAGCCTCTGCTGTGACGACTACACTGGGAATACCGAGGCAGCTTCTACTGATAGCTAGCTGAACACCCATACTGTGACATGGTGCCATAAAGCGGTACGTTGTTCTTGTGAGAGGCTATAGCAAGTGTTTAAGGCCCAGGTAAGGGTGGCCGCTTTAATGACCCCCAAAAAGGAGGACACCTCACCCCCCCCCAAAAAAAGGAGGACACCTCACCCCCCCCAAAAAAAAGGAGGACACCTCACCCCCCCCCCAAAAAAGGATACCTCACCCACCAAAAAAAAGGAGGACACCTCACACCCCCCCAAAAAAGGAGGACACCTCACCCCCCCCAAAAAAGAAGGATACCTCACCCCCCCCCCAAAAAAAGAAGGATACCTCACCCCCCACCAAAAAAGGAGGACACCTCACCCCCCCAAAAAAGGACAGACATCCCACCCCCCCCCCCCAAAAAAGGAGGACATCCCCCACCACCCCCCACAAAAGGACGGACATCCCACCCCCCCCAAAAAAGAGGACATCCCCCCCCCCCAAAAAAGGACGGACATCCCACCCCCCCAAAAAAGGAGGACACCCCCCCCCTGTAGGCAAGTGACGAACTTAAACCAATGAAATGCAAGGCATGTCTTCTGAAACAGATGTGGGCCAATGGCACACATGATCTGGTTCACGAGGGAATTTTAAACAGTTCATCTGGGAAAGAGGACTAAGCGGCGTCTGTCCAGGTACTACAGCGGACGGAGGACTGGGAATTGAAAGACCGGATTATACGGCCTAAAACCGTACGTGTGGCCCCCCAGGGCCCGGAGTAGCAATAACAGTGATGCCTTTCTCCCCGTTATAGATCAAAGTACGTAACATGTTTCTGAAGCTGCTATTTTAGAGTGTAATCATTACATTACGCTGCTTTAAGATAGAAGTTTATCCTGACCTGTAGATGGCATGCAGGTTTTTCCACATTGCTGCTAAAGACCAAGAGCAATGTAGGCTGTGGAAAACGGCCAGTATGCTAAAAATCGGCCAAAGACAGCATTCCCAAGCTTCAGGAGCTTTAAATCAAACAGTGACTCATCCCACTGTTAACGCCCATGTGGTTTTCGGAACAAACCGTTTCACTGTAGAAGAAAGAAAATAAATAAATAATAATTGCAATTACACTGCATCCCCCTGCCACCGTGTTATGTTTGCCGAGATCTTTCAGCGGCTTCCAAATTCTCACATGATTGGTGAAGACGTTACTTCCAAACAATTTAGCGGCGATGAGAGAAAAATGACTCAAAATGATCAGTTGTTGACCCTTCGCCGTAATGGAAAACGAAAGCCTCTACATGCACAATGGCTGGTTCGACCCCCCACCCCCGCCGAAGGGGGATCAACCTAAAGACGGGGAACAATCGGAGATGGGCGCATGCGGAGTGACATCATCGCCGGGTCACCGAGTGTTTGGAGGATCTGATTGAGCGGAAGAAGTTGAGTCATTCCGTCTCCACAGTGGCTGTTTGACGGGTGTGACTGCGAGGCACAACCGCTGGCCACTTCCACCACAGGCAACAGTGGAGGCATTGTGGTCCAAGTAAAAGCTGAGGAAACGGTTGTTTGTCGTGGTGGGTCACACATTAACTCAGATTTAGGAGATCAGAGGGTTAGCCTTCTGTTCAGTCAGAGATATTAAGAGATTAGCCTTGGGGGGCTTCGTGGCTGAGGAGTGAGATAGTGTCTCAGGAATGGTGGTAACCACACAAGCGGAGGGAAGGGGAAGGCAAGAAACGCACCAAGGAGGAGCCCAACTGCAAAAGCCAACAACAAATAACAGACTTCGCACTAATCTCGCCATGTCTGAGCCTCATAACACGCTTTCATTACTGTTACACCACTTGGAAACAACAGCGGCCCTCGCTGTTTGCTCATTTCATGACTGAGCAGACCACTATGAGTGTTACTTCCTCTTACATGTGTTCATAAACATTCTTGAATGAGTCTTCACTGGAGGGCTGGGCAGCTTTTCAGCCATACTAACTTCCGTAACATCCGTGAGCAAGCGTCAGGCTTACTGGCATTGGACATGAGGCGACATAAGAGCCCCCAAACATTCTTGTTACAAGACCAGCGTATTAGTAACCCTTTCTTGTAGGGCTGCAGCTATCATTCATTTTAGTAATCAAGTATCCACAGTAAATAAACACTCATCTTTAAAAGAACAGCTGCACCCAGAAGGAGGTATGGGACTGCAGTGCTGTTGGGAAGGAAGATAAAGGGCACCAGGAACAATAACTGATGATGAATTTAGACTGACATGATCAATATTTATTGAGCTACACATACAGAAGTAGAGTCTCTCAGTATGGCGTCAGGCCGCCATGTTTGCTAACCCAACATGCCAGACGTCTCAGCATGGAGGTGTAGAGGTTTCTAATGATGTCCTGTGATAATCCATCCCGGGCAGCTTCAATATCCTCCATAGGGGTGGAGTGACAGTGACACCAGGCCTTCTGGACGTGTGAGGCCTGACAAGCCGTTCATCTTGGTACTAACCACGGTGCCTCCACACACAGATTCGTTGGCCGTCCCCACCAAGACAAAAGTGGGACTCGTCACTGAAGATGACCCGCTGCCATTCTGAGTCACTCCATGACAGTCTGGCATGACACCACTGCAGTTTCTGGTGATGTTGACGTAGTGTTAAGAGCAGTGGCTGTAACTGTGCACATAGTCCTGCATCGTGCAGCTGTCTGCCAACGGTGCTGCCACCAACACTCATGGACTCATGGAGAGCATCACTGCCTACTGAATAACTGTGATCATGGCTGTTGGGTCGGTCATATACAGAGATGAGGCCCGTCCTTGCCCACATCACATGCACGGCTGAGTGTGAAACCTGAATCATTTTCATGTCTCACATGTCCAACCTACCAAGTTTCACTCCTGTGGGTTGATTCCTTCAGGGTGCAGCTATTCTTTTTAAGATGAGTGTACACACAACGGAAAAAATTAGACAGCTCTTTTATAATCAACGTTTAAAACCATCATTCTTGCATACAATAACATCATCACCTGTCAGATCGAAACCCATTTAGCGTGTGCCAAGTGCCATACTACACTCTGGTTTAATGCACGTTTATTTACTGTGCACTTTACCTGCTAACATACTCCCTGCAATCCGACTAAACCGAACGATCCTGCTGACCTACCCCGCTCTGTTTCTCGCGGAATCACTTCAGCCCTACTTTTAGCAATAACTTTATAAGAGGGAGGTTTTAGAGACGGGCGTCTGATTCCTATTACCATCACTGTGTATAATTACGACTCGGCATGTTTCTTTAGAACCGTATTTCATACCAAACCACATGTAATGACTTACATCTTAACCGTTAAATCATACAGGGCTTGGACAATGAAACTGAAACACCTGGTTTTAGACCACAATCATTTATTAGTATGGTGTAGGGCCTCCTTTTGCGGCCAATACAGCGTCAGTTGGTCTTGGGAATGACATATACTGCGTCCTGCACAGTGGTCAGAGGGAGTTTAAGCCATTCTTCTTGCAGGATAGTGGCCAGGTCACTACGTGATGCTGGTGGAGGTTCGTCCTTCTTGGTGGTATGCTGGCATTAGCCTGGATACCGTGGCTCTTGAATACATCACAAAGACTTGCTGTCTTGGTCACAGATGCGCCAGCAAGACGGTGCACCAACAGTCTGTCCTCTTTTGAACTCTGGTATGTCACCCATAATTGCTGTGTGCATTGCAGTATTTTGTGAGCAGAAACTGTGGCTCTTACCTGCTAACTGAACCTTCACACTCTGCTCTTACTGGTGCAATGTGCAATTAATGAAGATTGGCCACCAGGCTGGTCCAATTTAGCCATGAGACCTCCCACACTAAAATGACAGGTGTTTCAGTTTCATTGTCCAACTCCTGTAACACTGTAATATTACAATTATAATTCTACCCAGAGGTCATATAACATCAATACATGGTTGTGAGGTAGATGTCATGTGATGGCAGCACAGTAAGGGACTCTCTTCTATAAGCTACGACCATATACATGTTACCAGAGTCCAAGGCAAAGGTCTGAACACCCTTCACAGGCAACATCTTGATATTTCTATGTGATGAAGTTTGCACAGGCCACATCTGATGAATTCATTCACCCCTCAGTATGTTAAATTAAGTAAATTAACACTAACTGTGCATTGAAATGTGCAGAAGTGTCCATCCCCATAGAGAAATGTCTCATTACCAGTAAATTGACCAGGTTTTTGCACGTGACTGTACATGCATTGACCCTTACCGTGACATGACTACAGGTCAGCACATGATGTCTAGTGTTTCAGTTCATCTTAATACCTTAATATATAAAGCCCAAGCATGTTGAACCTCTTAACAGACAGAGCACAATGTAAGTTATTCTCACTTTGGATAGTTAGCAGTCATCTTGGCAGCAGCGTAGCCAGGCTTGCAGGCTCCTTTGCTGAGGTTTCCATACTTCTGCACCAACGGTGCTGGCCTGGAAACAGAGGAAAGCATATTTAGGTTCTAAGAGTGGACAACATATCAGAAAAGCCCATCACTGAATTCTTCATCTCAACTCTATGGAACCTTATATCTTGTCAGCCGATCCATTCAAAGAATTGGAGGGGGGATTGCGTGTGCACGACCAAGTCAGCTAGAGTGCAACCAACCAGCCTGTAGAAGCAGAGCTTTTTAGCCGTGTTCCTATTACTGCACAATAGGCGTGTGAGGCTTCCTTAATCGTCTGGTGCAAACTTGAATCATAACTTACACTGGTGTGGCACAGCAGATAACACTTCTACCCGCTAAGTGGTGTGGGACACTGGCGTCCGATTCCCGGGTTGGGTGATAATGTTGCACTACACCAACTGGAGTCCTTGGGCAAGACTCCTAATAATACATTGTCCGGCCTGTAAAACAATTAACCTTAGTCTCTCTGGATAAGGGTGCGAGCTAAACGCCGGAAAAATATTCCTTTTCATGTGTTTACTTGTTCAAACCCATGTAGCTTGTGACACAAATGAAATAGAAGTCTATTTTCAGGTTTGCTAGGCCACATTCCTTACAGAACAAACAAATACAGCACTCAGAAATGGTTTTATTATTAACGAGTAGAAATAGCTGCTTCTTGGTGCCATTCACAAAAAAAGGTCAAAAAAATTTGACTTCAGCAAATGAATCATAAATCATTAGAATCTGAATTAGAATTTAGAACCATCTGTCAACTGTGCCTGGGGGCAGTCATGGGCTGAGAGTTAGGGGACCAGCCTTGTGACTGGAAAGTCGCCAGTTTGATTCCCTGTACCAACTTCGGTAATGACCAAAGTGTCTGAGGCACCTAACCCCCACAATGGCTCCTGGGCTGCTCACTGCTCTGGGCAAAGTGTGCTCACTGCCCCCTAGTGTGTGTGTGCACTATGTGAGCGTTTCCCATCACAAATGGGTTAAATGCGGAAGACCGATTCCTTTGTGCCCAAAGCCCTAAACTCTAAACAGAGGAATTTACGGTATTTAGCTGACGCTCTTATCCAGAACGACTTACAAGGCTGATCATATTACAGGTAGGCCGATGTAGTGTTAGGAGTCTTGCCCAAGGACTCTTATTGGTGTAGCATAGCAACACAGACCGGGATTCGAACCCCAGTCTCCCACATGTGGTGGTGGTGGCTCCCTGGTGGGTAGCGGTGTCACCAACCATTTGCCTACCGCATTTAACCCATACACAAAGTCAAACACACTCATACAAATATGCACTAGGGGGCAGTGAGCACACTTGCCCAGAACGGTGGGTACCACTATCCATGGTGCCCGGGGAGCAGTTGGGAGTTAGGTGCCTTGCTCAAGGGCACTTCAGTCGTGTTAGTTTTCATCATTAGGTTCAAGTCATTTGAACTGAACAATGAAAAATGACATTCCAGACTGAACACTGTGTCCTTTGTTGTATATCATTCCATTAAATCAAGCTCGCAGATGAGGAAATGTAACAAATCTAGCCAACAGCTAGAGGCATCTGCTTCTGTTTGCAGAGGAACTAAGCAGAACTAACTGGAGGAACCTTCTCAATCCCAGAGTTCCTCAATAAAAGATCTGGAAAAGGGTCCTACATTCACAAACAGAGCGATCACAGGCTGGAGTTTTGAAGCCCAAATAAACAGCTGTACATCAATTTCCCAGACAACCCAAGACTGTTCAGGCTCTGGCGCATTTTAATATACCTATTACACGACTTATACAGACTTTCTCCACAACTACGCCACTGCACCGTCACTGTACTGCACTACCCGAGATCCTTCAGTCAGGCACTTGGCTCAATCAAGAATGCGAATAGAAAAAAAAGTATATTTGTCTTTTACACCTCCGCTTAATTTTGTCCTCACCGGTTGTTAAAAGAGTAGATGAGTAAAGGAGGCCAACCAAAGCAGAGAGAACTGAACGCCTCTAACCACCAACTCTACACCAACTCATTAATAACACGTAATACACAATGAGAACAGTTCAAATAAACAGGTGAGGCAGGAGGGAGGGGGGCCAGGGGGATCCAGAATTGAGATCGGCAGGAAGGAGACATGTTGGAGGGGGGGGACGGGTTGTAGAGGGAATGGGCCTGAGCAAGGCTGGACCAGGTCGGAGAGAGACGGAATTGAGACAGGCTGGAGGAAGACATGTCGGAGGGAGAATTTGCTGTAGTGGGAATGGGGCTCGGCAAGGCTGGAGAAGACTGAAGGAAGATGGAACTGAGATGGGTTGGAGGGAGACGGGTCAGAAGGGGAACGGGGCTGTAGAAGGAATGGGCTTGAGCAAGGCTGGAGCAGGCTGAAGGAAGACAGAACTGAGATGGGTTGGAGGGAGACGGGTCAGAAGGGGAACGGGGCTGTAGAAGGAATGGGCTTGAGCAAGGCTGGAGCAGGCTGAAGGAAGACGGAACTGAGATGGGTTGGAGGGAGACGGGTCAGAAGGGGAACGGGGCTGTAGAAGGAATGGGCTTGAGCAAGGCTGGAGCAGGCTGAAGGAAGACAGAACTGAGATGGGTTGGAGGGAGACGGGTCAGAAGGGGAACAGGGCTGTAGAAGGAATGGGCTTGAGCAAGGCTGGAGCAGGCTGAAGGAAGACAGAACTGAGATGGGCTGGAAGGAGACGGGTCAGAAGGGGAACGGGGCTATAGAAGGAATGGGCTTGTGAACAAGGCTGATGCCAGGCTGGTGAAGGAAGACAGAACTGAGATGGATTATCAGCGGGAGACTGGTTCAGAAGGGGAACGGGGCTATAGAAGGAATGGGCTTGAGCA
>JAMWET010004861.1:40000-95092 GCA_024036415.1 Prochilodus magdalenae | reverse complement strand
AAACACTATTAGAAACCGCATTTTAAAAGGCATATACTAACCAGGAGAAGGCTATTTCAGCAGAGCGTCTTTAACCCAACACAGGGCAAGCTGAAACTGTTTATGGTATATAAGAAACAAAGGAGTAAGTGTTGACAGAAGTGTCCTTAAAGATAGGGCGATCAAGTCTACTAAGCTAAACCTTTAGAAAACAGCCGTTTATCATGTATATGTATCGTGAAGGTCAAGCCAATAAAGAAACTCTCACACAGGCCTCTCAGAACCCTCTGCAGTCCATAAGGATAAAGCGGCTTAGAAGATGAATAAATGAGTTAATGCGGGGATCATGCCAGAATTCACTGTCATATCAGTAAGAAATGACACAAAGTGTTTACAAATCATGGGGTAAGAATGTCAACATCGCTGTCAGCCGCTCAGAAAATAATTCATCCTCTGCATTGATTACGAGTAAGAGGAAACGGCTATTACGTAAGACTGTATGGTAAAAGCCGGGGCCTCTATCAGAACGTAATGAGCAGATCAAATGCACAGTTTCAGAGTTTCAGCTGCTTTCCTGCTTGCTATGCAACGTACTTTGTCAACAGCCAACTAAAGAGCTGGGTAACATTAAAGCTCATCCATATCCGATGAAGCATTAAGCACCTCTACCATCTCAAATTAGGTATGATCTCCTCGGAAGGGGCTGTTCGTGTAAGGCGACTGTACACCTGTCTCTGCGCCCATGTCCTTGCAGGTTCAGTGCCGTCGTGATGACTTGTATCAGCTTACGGTCCTTTTATAGCGGCTCTCTGAGTCATACACATACATCTACAAGTAGGGGGCTTCCATATCACAGTCAGAGCAGTACAATAATCAAGAGCCACTGGAAACAACATGATGTGATGTAAATTGCCACATTGAGGTACGCCTTACACGAGAAGAAAGAGGCCAACTTAATAACAGGCCACTGACAGATCCGATTTCCTACATTTCTCTCAACTTCGCAGAAAATCAGCTGTTTCCAGCCATAAATTACCACAACACTGTCGATAGGTTTTTCCCATATCACACATACACTGAAAATAAGACAGAAAGCCCATTTAACAAAACTCCGCTAACAAGCGTCTGGAATACGTGACTGTCAAAGTGGGGATAATACTAAAAGTCTTGTGTTACAATAAATAGAAGAAATAGATAAAATATTAGAATCAGACTGCATTGTAATTTTAGGGCATTATTTAAAGGTATATACTAAAAATGGGCAAGGGGAAAATCATTTGAACCCGGCGTCTCTCACACAACAACACAAACTAGGAAGTGGCCTTTGGATGTAGACAATGCAAAGTGATTGGCAGCTTGGGCTTGTTGTTGCTAAAAACGAATGGGGGTCTATGGTAGGAACAAGGGATGATAAATGAGTTCTGCGGGTCAGTGTGACGTATGGACATGCCCCCAGTTTGGTGGGTGTAGGATAAAGGAAACACATTATTGTTTGATGGGGTGAAAGTGAAGGGGGTCTATGGGAGGCAACAAAGGATTTCCGGGGCGGGGGGGGCATACAGACGGAGTGTGGTTACCCTTAAATCAACCAAACAGGAATGAAACTTGGGGGTTAGGATTTATCTCTGCGAGACATACTAATGATTCAATCAGCCACTGTCCGGGACTGAGGGCGGCCGCCACTCTGAATGTAAGCAAAGGACGTGCCCTCATCTCTGTACCTGCCTGACCCAACAGCCACCATTACAAGACATCCATTACAGTGGTGTCATCCATAGTCATCCTGTTAGTGCAGCACCATTGGGCATCCGGGCTGCACCACGCCAGCCACTACATGCACACAGACCGTTACTACCGACTGTCCTTAACACCACCACGTCACCGTCACCAACGACTGCAGGTGGGTGTCGTACCACGACTGTCATGGAGGTGACTCAGAATGTGGCAGCGGGTCATCTTCAGTGACGAGTCCCGCTTTAGGTCTTGTGGAGACGGGCCCAACGAATCCGTGTGTGGAGGCACCGTGGTCAGCACGGAGATGAACGGTTTGCTGTCACACCGTCCAGAAGGCCTAGGTGTCCCTCCACCTCCACCCCTACCGCACCATCTGCAGGAACTGTGTGAGGATGTTCAAGCTGCGGCTGGGATGGATTATCACAGGACACCATTAGGAACCCCTACCTACAGCTCCATACCGGAGACGTCCTGGCGTGTTGGGTTAGGCAAACACGGCGGCCCGAACACGGCCATAATACCTAGAGACAGACTTCTGTATGTGTAGCTCAATAAATATTGATCATATCAGTCTAAATTTATCATCAGGTATTGATCCTGGTCACCTTTATCTTCCTTCCCAACACACCTGCACTCCCACACCTCCCTCCGGGTGCAGCTGTTCTTTTAACAATGAGTGTAAATGTACTTTTTTCTTCATTGTGTGATAAACGGTAGAGCAACATGACGTTAATAACTCCTGCAAGGGTTAAATGGACATTTTATGATGACATCACGTGCCATGGCGTGTTAGTTTAATTCTTTCTGAGTAACAAGATAATCCAGGCATTGGAAGTAAGCAGCTGAAGTTTTGGCCGGACCCCAGGCTTGGCTGACTGCGGGTTGGTCAGACTGTGTCTCAGTGGTTTATGTCGCTATGGATCCAGAAAAATCACTGCACGGATTTAGGCTGGATGAGCCCGTGTAATCCACCGCACTGATACTTTCACAAATCCCCAATTTAATTATATTCCATCCCCCCACACCCATTCCGCGATATCCGCTAGGAAGCCTAATTCCCGCACAATGTCCACTTCGCCAGTGGATTTCTCAGTGTGGCGGATGAGAATTCCACCTCCAAAACACACGGCATTTCCCTCTTATTTGCCCGACTAAAAGGTCGATTGAGAGCGCAACACGCTTGAGATGATTACTCTGTAGGTTTGACTACAAGGCGAAACCCAAACACCTAGCTGGTCTTCAAAAGGATCTTGCAGTAGTTTTCAGGAGAGAAGCGTGGGTAGAAGTTCAAGACGTCTTGGCATATCCTGACAGAGAGTCGGGCCGCAACGAACAGAAGCAGTTGATTTATTTTCAGGTGGAATTCCGCTTTACAGGGAATTGTTTTCCAGGATTTTGCGGCAGATAACACTTTGTTTATCTGCTCCTGCACAGCAATCGCTGACAGCACTCGAAACCTCAACAAGGCTTTTGCGAACACAGCGGCTCTGAGATCCATGTTCAGGACGAACTCCTGACAAACTGTATTGGGCGCTGACGCTGATCTGAAAGCTGCACGGCTGAAAACTTTATTTGATCGTCTTTAGAAGTGAAACTAAGTGCTGTTTCTTAAATACGTCTATTATTTAAATGTAGTTGGTGCTATTGCCTATCACCTTACTGGCCAAACATGAAAAAAATGTGTGCTTTATAATAAATGCTCTTTTTGAACCATATATATGTAAATATGCATCTATACAGCTCTGGAAAAATTTAGGAGACCACCTGAAAGTGATCCGTGTCCCTAGTTGTACAGGTTCTGGGTTGGTGTTGGTTCTGTTTGATTCTCTACACTACTGGAACCATGTCTCCCAAACTCCAGATCAGATATTGTATTAGATCTGTTTATTTAGAAAATCACTAATGACCTCCAGAAGCCTGTTTTTAGAACCATGCTCGCTGTGCGTCTCACCCCAGCCCCCGCTCGCCAGTCTCTCTGTAGGACACCTGAGGTCATCTTACGGTGGGTAAGGGACATTGGAATGAGGTGGCGCTCATCACGGTCAGTAGAGAGTGGGTTTGGCCCTCTGCCAGTCTGTAGCTGTGTTGTCCTGTGTGTTTGCTGCTGGACCTTGTTCTTATGAACCAGACGCTCACTGCATCTGCCAGTAAAGCTAGAACCCAACCTTCGGTTCCTCACTGAGAACCTGCTGTACATGTGGAGATGCTGATTTAACCTCCTGAGACCCAGACTTTTGCCTGGTGTGTATAAAAACTAAACTTTGTCTTTGTACAGGAAGTTGTTTTGGTAAAAAACAATGTGCTCATATGAGGCCAAAGGGTCAACGTTTTAAAAATTTAAGTATCATGGTGCAGAGAAGCAGAAATGTAATGTCCTCATATGAGGAAGCAGGGTCACTCAGGAGGTTAACAGAAACCGGAGTGGTCTAATCTATTTCCAGAGCTGTATGTAGCTGAACCTCGAAGGAATGAAAGTTGTTGGGTAGGTTTACCACCACAAGACACACGACACAAGTTTCAGCTCGCCTGTGCATGTGACGTAAGCAAGGATGGACTATACGTCTGCACCTGACTGACCCAACAGCCACAAATACAGGCACTCAATGCAGCACCATGGGCAGACGGCTGCACCACGCAGGACTACATGCACACAGGCCGTTACCACGACTGTCCTTAACACCACGTCACCGTCACCAAAGACTGCAGTGGTGTCATACCAGACTGTCATGGAGTGACTCAGAATGGCAGCGGGTCATCTTCAGTGACCAGTCCTGCTTTAGTCTTGGTGGAGACGCCCAACGAATCCGTGTGTGGAGGCACTGTGGTCAGCAGCACTGAGATGAACGGTTTGTTAACACAGACCATGCATGTCCAAGAAGGCCTGGTGTCACTCCTCCTCCACCCCTACCGCACCATCTGCAGGAACTGTGTGAGGATGTTCAAGCTGCATGGGATGGATTATCACAGGACTCCATTAGGAACCTCTACAGCTCCATACCGAGATGTCTGGTGTGTTGGGTTAGCGAACACGGCGGCCCGACGCCATACTGAGAGACAGACTTCTGTATGTGTAGCTCAATAAATATTGATCATATCAGTCTAAATGAGATGAACGGTCTATTGTTGTCACACATCCAGAAAAGCTTGGTGTCCCTCCACCTCCACCCCTACCGCACCATCTGCAGGAACTGTGTGAGAGCTGCATCCATCCGACAATTGTATCTATTCCTTGATCCAGATAGAAATGTGGGGTTACTGTAAAACTTGGCATGCAGTTAGATAATTGTTACACGACGGCATGCACACGCGGTGCCCAGGCTTCGGACGGCCCAGACAGACCACCAGTAGAGAGGATCGTTTGATCTGCTGACAAGCATGAGCAGCTCCCACAGTTTCCTCGTCGAGGTGGCACTGCGGTTACACCTTACTCTTTCCATTCAGACTAAACCGTAACGGGCAAACGAGCGTCATGGTAAAGAATCACCTGCTGAATTATGAATCTCGCATGTGCTGTTGCTAACCACTCATTTAACCTTGTAACGACCTCTGATCTGTTATGCCATGGCAGCTCCTGTGGCCCTGCGCAGCATCTGGATTACTTTTATTGATCTCCGTAATATGCTCGGGCTTGATAATGACATGTGAGGTTGTTAAAACCCCATTAAGCAAAGGGTAATACGTCTGATTTGCAAAAGAGCATTTCTCATTCAAAGCACAGTTTGAACCATAAGAGCAATTTTAGGTATTATATATCTGCTCCTGAGTCAAGCCGAACTCTAACCGAGCGTGAAGTTGGGCGCAGGTGACGGCTTTTACGTGCCGTAGATTGCTTTGCATGCTGCAGGACCTCAAAGCTCCTTTTCTCGACGCTGCTTTGGCTTTCCCTCCGGCCATTGTGAAATATTCCCAGGCTTTTGAAGAAGTAAAGACATTTAGCTAGTCCAGTTATTATTAGCCCTTTGAAATAATTCACTATTGATTTCTTGGTTTTATAAGCTCTTAGTTCAATTCCATGACATTTTCAGCCCGAGAATGATTCTTAAAGAGGAAGACTGCGGCGCGTATTCATCAATAATCCCCCCTCGAGGTGCTCCCAAGGAGAGCTCTCTTTCTCTCTTTGTTTCTCTCACTCTTTCTCTCGCTCCCTCAAAGGGTTCTTACTGAGGAACCACAGTAAAATAAGCTCACTGGACAAAAAAAAATGAGTCACCTGTGATTGAAATGTAGCTAATAGCTTGTAATATCTCCACCAGCACCAACAACAAAGAACTGGTCAGTTGGGCCAGATTTGGTGGATGCCTTCCCTGGTGCAATTCCAGAGGAGAGTTCCCTGTAGACTGGGATTTTATCCACTGCTGGTAGACCCGTATGACCGTACGCTTCCATACACCTGCAGATTCAGCTACTTCCTTCACACTATGGTCTTTGGTACGTCCAAATCCAGCTACTCCAATAATCTGATCATTAACATCTGCTTTCCACACATGGAGCGAGACATTCCCTGCACTGTACGACCTCTACTCAATCTATGGATCCCGTCACTCACACCCTGCAGGGATTTATAGGCCCATTGCCCTCCTGCAACGCCATGCTTTCATTTCCAGCCGTTTGGACTACAGCAACTCCCTTCTGTCTGGCATCAAGTCTTCCTCCATTTCCAAACTCCAGATGGTCCAAAACGCTGCTGCCCGTCTCCTCACCTACACCCGCTCACATGACCATATCACTGCCGTTCTCCACTGGCTTCCTGTAAAATACCGCCTACAATTCAACGTTCTCCTGCTTACCTACAGAGCTCTGAACACTCTCGCTCCTTCTCACCTGTCTGATCTCTCCTTCTCACCTGTCCGATCGCTCCTTCTTACATTTCTGATCTCTCCTTCTCACCTGTCCGATCGCTCCTTCTTACATTTCTGATCTCTCCTTCTCACCTGTCTGATCTCTCCTTCTGACCTATCTGATCTCTCCTTCTGACCTATACGATCTCTCCTTCTCAGCTGTCTAATCTCTCCTTCTCAGCTGTCCAGTCTCTCCTTCTCACCTGTCTGATCTCTCCTTCTGACCTGTCTGATCTCTCCTTCAGACCTATGTGATCTTTCTTTCTCAGCTGTCTAATCTCTCCTTCTCACCTGTCTGATCTCTCCTTCTGACCTATCTGATCTCTCCTTCTGACCTATCTGATCTCTCCTTCTCAGCTGTCTAATCTCTCCTTCTTACATGTCTGATCTCTCCTTCTGACCTGTCTGATCTCTCCTTCTGACCTATCTGATCTCTCCTTCTCAGCTGTCTAATCTCTCCTTCTCAGCTGTCTAATCTCTCCTTCTCACCTGTCTGATCTCTCCTTCTGACCTGTCTGATCCCTCCTTCTGACCTGTCTGATCTCTCCTTCTGACCTATCTGATCTCTCCTTCTCAGCTGTCTAATCTCTCCTTCTTACATGTCTGATCTCTCCTTCTGACCTGTCTGATCTCTCCTTCTGACCTGTCTGATCTCTCCTTCTCAGCTGTCTAATCTCTCCTTCTCAGCTGTCTAATCTCTCCTTCTGACCTGTCTGATCTCTCCTTCTCACCTGTCTGATCTCTCCTTCTGACCTATTTGACCTTCTTCCTTACAAGCCCTCTCGCTCTCTCAGGTCTTCTACAGCTGGGTTACTCACAATTAATCCATCTAACCGGCATGGCTTTGGTGACCGAGCATTTTCCAAACTTGCTCCTTGACTCTGGAACTTAATGTAAAATGAAAATGAAATATTAAAATAAATATAACTTGGTCTGTAGGTTTGACGGGTCTTATTGCAGGCGGCCCACTTGCACCACGCGCAGGACTACATGCACACAGACCGTTACCACGACTGTCCTTAACACCACGTCACCGTCACCAAAGACTGCAGTGGTGTCGTACCAGACTGTCATGGAGTGACTCAGAATGGCAGTGGGTCATCTTCAGTGACGAGTCCCGCTTTAGTCTTGTTGGAGACGCCCAACGAATCCGTGTGTGGAGGCACCGTGGTCAGCACCAAGATTGCCGGTCTGTTGTCCTGCGTCATGCGTCCAGAAGATTTGGTATCACTCCACCTCCACCCCTACCACACCATCTGCGGGAACTGTGTGAGGATATTCAAGCTGCATGGGATGGATTATCACAGGACACCATTAGGAACCTCTATAGCTCCATCTTTACTGAGACGTCTTAATGTGTAGCTCAATAAATATTGATCATATCAGTCTAAATGTATCATTCATTGTTACTGGTAGCCTTTATCTTCCTTCCCAACACCACTGCAATCCCACACCTCCTTCTGGGTGCAGCTCTTCTTTTGAGGATGAGTGTATAAACTGATCCCGTGCTTTTTCTTTGATCAGAAGTTGTGAGAACTTGGGAAGTTTAAGATCACGGCTTCTGTTTCGAGCAGCGGGGACGTTCTAACTCTGGCTCTAAATCATAACCGGAAACGTTCCCTCTTCATAATGCATTGTGGAGGAAATATGGTTAGGCTGACAGTTGACCCTAGCTTTTGAAAAATGAGGAACAATTCATTCGGCGCGTTAATATTGAATGAGCCCAGATTTATACATCATTCATGAATATTTTTTATCATTTCCTCGCACAGCCAGCTCCATTATGCACATACACACAGCGGATGATGAGGATTCCCCTCTAGCTCCCTTCCTGATTCACAGGGCACTTACTGCACATCAAGAGTTTGGTTAGAGCAGTGCCACAGGACAGCCCTGGGGAAAATAATGAGCAGCACTGATGGCAAAACATTAAACACTGATTAAAATGCAGACTTCAACAATGGGCCTCCGCACACTGAGCCCCAGCATATCAGCGTACTTCATATCTGCCTATAACCTACCAGCAAATGTGTAGGCTCGACTACTCAGTTTGATTCAGTAGAATTTTTTTCTGATTCTGATTTGATTCATAATCATTTATAAAATTCTCTCTGCTAGTTATGCCTGACCCCTCTGCAGGTACGACTAGCCCCTCTGCTAGTTATGCCTGACCCCTCTGCAGGTACGACTAGCCCCTCTGCTAGTTATGCCTGACCCCTCTGCAGGCTAGGTATGCCTAACGGGTACTAACCCCTCTGCTCTGCTAGTTATGCCCTGACCCCTCGGCAGGTACGACTAGCCCCTCTGCTAGTTATGCCTGACCCCCCTCGGACAGGTACTCGACAGGTACGAACTAGCCCCTCTGCTACTTATGCCTGACCCCTCGGCAGCTCGTATGACTAGCCCCTAGGTACGACTGCTAGTAGTTATGCCTGACCCCTCGGCAGGTACGACTAGCCCCTCTGCTAGTTATGCCTGACCCCTCGGCAGGTACGACTAGCCCCTCTGCTAGTTATGCCTGACCCCTCGGCAGGTACGACTAGCCCCTCTGCTAGTTATGCCTGACCCCTCGGCAGGTACGACTAGCCCCTCTGCTAGTTATGCCTGACCCCTCGGCAGGTACGACTAGCCCCTCTGCTAGTTATGCCTGACCCCTCGGCAGGTACGACTAGCCCCTCTGCTAGTTATGCCTGACCCCTCTGCAGGTACGACTAGCCCCTCTGCTAGTTATGCCTGACCCCTCTGCAGGTACGACTAGCCCCTCTGCTAGTTATGCCTGACCCCTCGGCAGGTACGACTAGCCCCTCTGCTAGTTATGCCTGACCCCTCTGCAGGTACGACTAGCCCCTCTGCTAGTTATGCCTGACCCCTCGGCAGGTACGACTAGCCCCTCTGCTAGTTATGCCTGACCCCTCGGCAGGTACGACTAACCCCTCTGCTAGTTATGCCTGACCCCTCGGCAGGTACGACTAGCCCCTCTGCTAGTTATGCCTGACCCCTCGGCAGGTTTGACTAGCCCCTCTGCTAGTTATGCCTGACCCCTCTGCAGGTCTGACTAGTCTGTCTGCTAATTTTGACTAGCCCCTCTGTTGTTATGACTAGCCCCTCTGTTATGACTGGCCCCCTGCAGGTCTGACTAGCCCATCTGCTAGTTATGATTAGCCCTTCCACTGTTATGACTGACCCCTCTGCAGGTCTGACTAGTCCGTCTGCTAGTCATGACTAGCCCTGCTTCCCTCGTTTCCTGAGCCCATCCATAACAGTGTCAGGCTGAAGCCCAGCTGCTGCTTGCGGGGAGCTGCTCTGATAGAGCCTATGTTTGCAGAGTTCTCATTCAAATACAGATTTTAAAGGGGCTTTAAAGGCAGAACCTTTAGTACCTTCAGATAGCAGAAGAACCATACACAGCACAACCATATAGAACCATATACAGCACATTTTTCGATTCACACCTGAGGATTAATTTCACAGTCCAAAGATATATTTAAGCAAGCAAATATTTCTATATAGAATCCATGGATCTTTGTAAACATTGCTGTGAGGATTTGACTGAGCCTTAGTGAGGTCAGGTGCTGATGTTGGAACACTGCTGGACCGGAATGTTGACATGTACTGTATTCCCGTGTGACGTCGCGTGTGTTAGCGTGGATTAGTGATCTCTGCAGAATGCCCAGTTTCGACTGCCAGTGTGTTAATGAGCGTTCTGTGTCTTAGATGGTCTGGTCAAGCTGTGGTGCTGTGGCGAGTGAGTCATGCGTGTAATAATGTGCCCTCCGTCTCTCATCACACGCTCCACAGCAGGGGGGTGCGCCTCGCTTGGCGTAGCGGCCGTTTCTGGCAGGACCTGTATTGTTGTCGTCTGGCATTCTGGAGCGGCCATTATTTTCTCAGTTTGTTCAGACATCCAGTGCAGATGATTTTCAGAGGCTGAGTGAAAAGCAAGGCTAACATGACCTCTGTTGGAGAAGCTGGAAGGCAGTGCACCCCCTCCCTCCTCAATCACGGCGTGTTTAGATAGAGCTCAGTCTACTCCACACTGAACCAACCACACACACACACACACAGTTCTCAACCTTTTCAGATTTCTCTCCAAATTTCTCTAATCTAATTTTAATAGAAAGTCCCAAGTGAGTAACGTGAGTAACACAAGGTCTGATGGAGGCTACAGCTGTGGACACTGATCATAAAGTAGCTATGCTAACCTTCCCACATAGCTAACTAGCTAGCTGTTAACATCTTAGCCTCACAAGCACCCGACGTGTCCGCTTTACCTGACCGTCCTAACCAAGCTGTTTCTCTGGGTAAGGATGTTCTGGTGTCAGCTTCCCCTCCACAAAATTGTTAGAGCAGACGTGCGGATGTTTGGGTGGATGTTTTAAATGTTGAATTAAATTTTTTTATCATAATTTAAAACTAAATATATTTATACACTGCCTTGCAAAAGTATTCACCCCCTTGGCATTTGTGTTTTGCTACTCCACAACTTCCAAGAGGGATGAATACTGCCAAGAGGGGTGAATACTTTTGCAGGGCACTATATATTATTCATATTTATTATACATATTGGGCATATAATTACATATGTATGAGATTTATGTAGGGTTGCCACTTGTCCCGTAAAATACGGGACACAGTTTGTTCCGTATTTCCGTAAATGTCCAAAAATGTCCGATATATCTCTCTTCAGCCCACCCACCACCCCGGACTCAGCTCAAATACGGGACGCGCCCTGTTCCATATTACCGTAAATGTCCGATAAACACGTGTGTCACACATGAATGATCACACTCTTCCCCAACAAACCCCAAACCCCCACTCAACCACACACACCCACACCCCAGAATCAGCCCAAATACAGGATGCGATTTGTTCTGTATTTCAAACATGTCACTCACACATAACCACGCCCTCCCTTCCTTTATTTTCATTTCTGAAAAGGTGGCAACCCTAAATTTATGGGCCACATTATTACAGCATATATGGTCCATATTAAAGGATGTCCAATATATGGCATTACAGATGTACATATGACTGCATCAGCATACGCTACCTTCCTCCTTGGACACCTCAGATTACCAGCCATGAGCAGTCGGAAGCAGCCAGACGCCTCCTGTTAATGTGATCTGATCTTTGTTTATGACTACTAGAGCTGTTTTTCTTCTCCCATCAAAGGCTCTTTGGTTTCAAAGACGAGAGGGAACAGAGCTAATGTGATTCCTCGCCTGTGCGGTCGGTGCCGTTCGTAACCCTGACTGAAGCGGATAACCTGCTAACAGCCGGGCTGCTGTTTATCGCCGTTCGTTACACTCTGACTCCATTACATACCGGACATGTGTCATAAAGGGGTGTTCGGACTCCGAGACCCCCCCTTGAGACCCCGCCGGCTGACCCCCACACTAATTGACGGTGAATCAGCATGAGGCGCTCGCTTCTTGCATCAGAGATGTGGAAGAAAATCAGGGACATACTGGCCATGGAAAGGTCATGATAACACTTAATTTCAGAGGTCCACTGTAGATGCTCACCTTGTATAGCTTCAGGTTAAAGCCCCAGTCCCTCATCGTTTCAAAGGCTTGAATTTTTTGTCTTAATAGTCAATAAATTCATCATCACAAGCTTTGCAGCTCCCAGAAGGAGGTGTGGGATGGCAGGTCTGTTGGGAAGGAAGATAAAGGTGACCAGGATCAATAACTGATGATAAATTTATACTGATATGATCAATATTTATTGAGCTACACATACAGAAGCCTGTCTCTCAGTATGGCGTCGGGCCGCCGTGTTTGCTAACCCAACACGCCAGACGTCTCGGTATGGAGCTGCAGAGGTTCCTAATGGTGTCCTGTGATAATCCATCCCATGCAGCTTGAACATCCTCACACAGTTCCTGCAGATGGTGCGGTAGGCGGCAATGGTGGGCTTAAGGTTATGGAACCAGCCGGTTTAATTCCTCAAACCAACAGAAACGACTTAAGTGCTCTTGTGCAAGGCCCCTAACCTCCCTAATTGCTCACTGGACTGGGATAAGTTTGCCAGCCGCTCTGGGTAAGTGTGCTCACTGCCCCCTAGTGTGTGTTTACTATATTGCGTGTATGTGGGTGTTTCACTTAAATGTGTAAGACAAATTTCTCTTTGTGCAGCAGAAATGGCTCAAAAACTCTCTACTCAGAAAATAATTGGCCTCACCCAAGTCTAGGTGGAGTGACACCATGCCTTCTGGACGTGTGACCATGAATCGTTCATCTTGGTGCTGACCACGGTGCCTCCACACACGGGTTCATTGGGCGTCTCCACCAAGACTACAGCGGGACTCGTCACTGAAGATGACCCGCTGCCCTTCTGAGTCACTCCATGACAGTCTGGCACGACACCACTGCAGTCTTTGGTGACGGTGACGTGGTGTTAAGGACAGTCGTGGTAACGGTCTGTGTGCATGTAGTCCTGCGTGGTGCAGCCGTCTGCCAATGGTGCTGCACTAACAGGATGCTCATGGAGGACCCCACTGCTCGCTGAGTGTCCACAATCACGACTGTTGGGTCAGTCACGTACAGCAGTCATATTAGTGCCCTGCTTCGGCCTGGTGCTTGTCTCTAGGAATGGGCATGCTAATAGCCACTCTAGAAAGGCCAGGAAAGCTTGCACCATCCAGAGAAGGCATTTCAGAGTCTGTGTCTCCGGTATCCTCCGATATCCATCATGCTGTACTGACCTACAGCACTTCAAAGATGAGCTATTGATATTTCTGGTTTCCCGAAGACTACGATATAAGGGTGCATCATGCTACACTGGGCTGTGGAGGTTGGCTTGTTGCATGATTTTATTTATGACATCATCAGCAATTACCCAAGGTCAACTGTAACCACATACCTGTCGACTGAAGTCATACAATCCCTAGTTTATGGTAAAGTCATCGCCAAAACTATAGATGAAAATGAGCACTAAGCAAATGGCATAAGTAACCAGCAAGACCTGACGTTTACTGTGATCTTGCTCACTATTTGGCAAGCAGCAGCCAATTGTTCCAGTTTTTATTATGCATTAATAATTATAATGCATTATAACTGCTTATACATAAACCTTGGACGGTAGTCTAATAGCCAGGTGCTGAATATCAGCTAGAGGAAATATTGTGTTACCATCTTTACAGCCATTATTTTTGACAGCCCTGTGTGGCACCATTATGCCCCCAAATATGTAATATATGTTACAGGCGCAATCAAAATTGAGTGCTCCATTAGGTCTGTATGCTGATGGCGCTCGTCTTCTCCGCTGCCCGTAGAGTCATTTATCTTCATAAAGGCCTCTGCAGTGCTCTGACCTCTGCCTGTGTGCTTTATACTGCTCTTGCCATCAGAACGCATTGCCCTCTTTCTCTTCAATGGCAGGACCATAGCCAGGGGCGACTGCCGCTGTCCCGTAACACAGGCAAGGTCTCTGCACTAACGACAGCCGCGGCCGAGCTTCCGAGCCAGCGGCGGCTTCCACGCGTTGCTGGATTTTACAAAACAAAATCAGAGGCACCACATATATGTTTTACTGAGACACTGAGGCACCGTCCACTTTAAGGGAACCCCTAAATGTGGCCAATCCACCTACCTCCATCAGAGGTCAGGCATGTCTGGTGTCGCTATTTGCGTTTTGTTGTGCACTAGAGCTGTGAGGCTAGTGTAGCTAAGCAGTAAAGGAAGTATGTCCATTAGTAATATAATTAGAATATCACAAAACTGATATTATGTGACCAAATTGGAAATCTGTAGATCACAGGAGATACACAGATGGTGGTCTACTTCAATCTGAGGTTCTCGTGTACAGGTGGAGCTATCTTCATGGTGTACTGCATCCCACCATGCACCGCGGCCTCACCAGCTCTCAGCCTGCTTCAGAGAAAATGGCGGCGGCTAACACTGGGGAGCTAAACGCAGCCCACTCCGAGTATAACTGTGGGTGTAGTGATTGTAGTGGGGTGTGTGTTCATCAGAATGAGCCTCAGAAAGTTAAATATACAGGTCTGAAGATTAATAAAAGACGAACTCGCTTTAGAGGATCAGTTTTAGAGTGAAGTAGCTGAGGGGAGCTAACAGCTAGGCTAACCGTATCTCAGGTGAACTGAGCAGCGTTAGCAGCAGCTAGCTCTAAACAGTGGATACAGTAATAACAGCTCTGAGGTAAATGTGAGGTGACTGGTCATGTGACTGTATTAGTATACTACACTGTAGGTCAGAACCTGTTAGTGTACTGTATACCACACACAGGGGGCGTATACAGTGTGCAGTACATACTACTGTGGTCTACAGTGTGCGGTATAGTAGTGTGCCAATTCAAATACAGCCGAAATCTTTTTTGGCGAAAGTTCTGGACTGCTGGCTCCACCTCACTGGATCGTTCATTCCTAGACCTCCTCCTGACTGGTCCTAACCACTGGATCGTTCATTCATAGACCTCCTCCTGATTGTAATTGGTTCTAATTGCCGCTGTGTTCCTTCTGAGACCTACTCCTCACTGTGATCTGTCCTAATCACCAGACCGTTCATTCTGACACCTTCCTGTGACTGGTTCTGATCACAGCCTTGGCTATTCTGACACTCCTCAGACTGTGATTGGTCTGTATCACTGGATCGTTCATTCCGAGACCTCCTCTTGATTGTGATTGGAGCTCACCATCAAGTCAATGATTCTGACCCCTCCTCCTGACTGACTGGTCATAAACCACTGGGATATCTGTTTTGAAACCTCCCTCTCGCTGTTATTGGTTCTAATCACCGGACCGATCATTCCAACACCTCCCCTGACTGTGATTGATCCTAATCGCCCACCGCCTTGTTCCCTCGGAGACCTACTCCTCACTGTGATTGGTCCTAATGACCAGACCATTCGTTTTGATGTCTGGTATTCAGAATGTGACTGGTTGTTATTACAGCCTTGGCTCTTGGCTTTCCAACACCTCCCTCTGACCTCTTTATCATCAAACCATTCGTTCTGACCACTCCCTCTGCCTGTGATTGGTCCTAATCATCAAATCATTCATTTTGACTCCTCCCTCTGACTTGGTTTTAACCAATTAGGCACCACCTAGTTTGTTTTGAAACCTCCCTCTAACTATGATTTCCCCTAATCACCAGACCGTTCATTCTGAACACCTTCCTCTCACTGTGATTGGTCCTAATCATCGCCCAGCTTGTTCTAAGATCTACCCCTAGACTTTGATTGGCTCTAATTACCAAATGGCTGTGCCGAGACCTCCCTCTGTCTGTGATTGACCCTAATTGGCTCTAAAACCTCACCCTTACTATGGCAATGCATTGAGTAGGCTTCTGGAGGTGCTAAAATGAACACTAGATTATATACAAGTGTACTAAGCATGTTCGGTGACAGTCATCACACTTTGTGTTGCTAAGAAACCTCAAATAAACTTGCTTTTGTAGCACATGCTATCTAAACACATGGACATAACTGCATTAGCATGGCTAAAACCACTAGCAACAGCCACCCTGAAGTAAGACAATCCTTATAAATAATATAAAATATAATACAGTGTCAGATAAGCTAAGCTAATAAAGATTATTTAACAACTGCCACAGTTTGAGGCAAGTTTAGCATGTTAGCATTATGCTAAATTAGCTGCCAATATGTTTCTATGATTTGTTGGCCAAAATAGCCTCTTGGCGCTCCTGTAACTAGAAGCAGACGTCTGATTCGGGGAACTTTAGAGTTTCGCTGAAGTCCTTGGCTACATTTTGGCCCTTTTGTGAGAGCAGGCTGTTGTGTTTCGTGAAAATGTCAGCCTTCTTCTGTAGTTCTAAATATACAACTCAGCACACAGCCCCGCAGCATCTTTAGTCCAACCCAAGATTAATTGAGTGGGTGAGCAGCACCAACCGTAGTATGAAAGCACTGCCTAAACCGAGTCCAGCGTGCAGGGCATCGAGTTTACTGAAGCAGGGCTGTACAGCAGCTCCACACGATGTACAAACAAGTTCTATTTTGGTTGGTGAATGACAAGACCTTCCAAAATTCAGCTGGAGTAGCAGTGTTAAGAAGGTTACACTCTACGTCTTTGCCATCTCTACACCCACCAACCTAACAAATGGGAAGTGCATGATGGATTGAGCATTAGTGAACAGAGCTCTTTTGGACAGAAGGGTAGGTCACATACAGTGCACTGCATGTTCAGAAGGGTATTTTTGTGTGTGCATTAGAAGCATCATGAAATGTTACTCTACCTCTGTCTCAGTACAGTTCACCAATGTGCACCATTATGTTAACTATATGATATATGGAAATTGTAAGAGGTGGGACGGATATTACCAAATTAAAAATATATTTGGTATATTTATACATAGTTATAAATTTCTAAATGCATATATTTTGTATAATTGATTATATATATATATATATTTTTTTTTTTCCATGTGACATATATCCTTTACACTGGATGAAAATGTCATGTGTCGTAACTTTCCAGAGAAACTTACAAGGTTAATCATATTACAGGTGGGCCAATGTAGTGTTAAGAGTCTTGCCCAAGGACTCTTATTGGTGTAGCACAGCCTAGTCAGTCAGCCCAGGATTCGAACCCCAATCTCCCACGTGTGGTGGTTGCTATTTGGCAGGTAGTGGTGTTATCCACTGAGCTACACCAACCACACGTCATTCCCCATGGGGTCATTCCCCAGACCTCTGGCCAGATGTCTGTGTTTTTCCATTTTCCTGAAAGATCTTAATGTCACAATGGTTGGTCTTAAAACGAATCCAGTTTCTACCCAGAGTGCTTGAGACAGGGTTATAGTCTGTCTTAAACTGGACCCAGTTTCTAGAGTTTTCTATGGAGTTTTTGAGAGGTATCATGTTGTGAACTGTTGTGGCCATCATGTGACACGTATCCTTACACTGAATGACAATGCAATGTTGGGTCAGGCCATAGAAGAAAGTGAGAGAGTCTTATTTGGTATGTTCGAGTTGTAGTCTGGCTTAAATTGAACCCAGTTTCTTCCCAGGAGTCTTCCTTGGAGTTCGAGAAGCATCATGAAATGTTACTCTGCCTCAAAATGTTCAAAATGTTATATTTTGATGTAGAGTTAAAGTCTGGCTTAAACTGAACCCAGTTCCTATAGTCTTTCTTGGAGTTTCTATAGAGTTTCTATAGAGTTATAGTGTAACCTACTCTAAACCCAGATTCTAGTCTTTTTAAAAATAGAGTTGTAATCGGTCTGAAATTGAACTGTTGAATTGTTGCCATGCTTCCATGTTTCCCCTCTGCTTCTGATCTTCCAAACTCCATCTCCCAGAACTCCCAGTCAACTCCAATCACTTCCCGCTTTCCTGTTCCTCTTCCCCCTTTCTTCTAGAGTCTTTTTTGGAGGTTGGATTAGAGTTATAGTCTGGTTAAGTGACTGGAATCTCAAAGGTCTGGTTGTTTTGATCAAAAGCCAAAACGTGGTTCCAAACTAGCAAATGCCCTTTCTGAATGCACATCAGAAAAAGCAGCAGCATCGGGAAAAATGGTCGTACACTGTACATTTTATTACAAACAGCATCAAAAACCATGGCTGTGGATTTAATCTTTGTATGCACACTTCCTAGTAGCATGCTTGTAAAGCGTTCCTACGGAATGTCCAGCTAAAATACAGCCTTAATACCACTATCACACTGCCAGCTAGCACGGAAACCTGAGGGACGATAATGATCTCCTCTACAATGGAAGGATTCATGTGTGTAGGCTATAACACATTTATCAGATGTTCTCCAACCAAAGGCACCGCGAGCCCGATAAAATAAAAAGTAGTTCAAAGTCAGAATCTAAAGTACAGACCACTTGATTGTGTGCCTTAAGTCTCCTCGCCCCCGAGCTCGTTTCCCCGGCGCTCGTTTAAAGGTGAGGGTGATTGCAGGGTTTATTAGAATGTTCTGACATTTGCCTAAATGTTTTCAGGAATAGCAGCTCAGCCCACGGTCTAAAATGAATCAAACATTCATTCATGTCAATGACATTAGCTTCTTTTTCCCCCTCGAAGGTTCAGTTATGATTATTATGATAATGACAAAATGAAATGATGTAAAGGGTGAAGCAAATTCCAGATGGTGGAATCCAGCAAATTACCCCGTGTTAGAGCTGCATATTAAACCGTATTATGATCTCCAGGATCTCCAGTCTTTTTGGTGACCATTATGAATTGACTGCAATAGAATTAACCCTATGTAGACAGTAGGGGTGCCAGAAGCCAATAGAATGTAGGCTGGGTCATCTTCATATATTCCCATAAGAATGTCATACTGTGAGAAAAAAAAAAAGTTGAAATATCTTTCTCCTTGGTGTAAACTAATTTTAAGATAACCTGGAAACATATTTTTTTGGCCATTCTTTGCTTTTTTAAGTGATTTTAGGCCAAATTTGTCTCAATATTTTGGCAGATAAATTTGCTTGCTTACCAATATAGTGACAAAAAAAAGTAAAAAAAATAAATAAATAAATAAAAACCAATATATAAATAATAAATAAATAAATTAATAAATTAATAACACGGCCCAAACCACTGGAAGCTCACAAAAGAGAGCAGATAATTTATTAGAAATGCATAATAAATTTATAAATGTTAAATAAATAGATATATAATTAATTTATAAATATTTTTTTACTACATTTTTAGAATAAAAAAAACCAAGTTATTATATACAGTGGACAATTTGAGACACTGTCATTATTTTTGAGATACTTGGTATTGTATTGTGTTTGCATTGAGTCACAAGGATCTCTAGGGTCTGCTACAGGAAGCCCCTGGACTACTGCCTCCAGCCATGCAGGAAGGAGTTGGGGGTGATGAAATATTAAGCAGCATATATGTGTGACATGCCCTGTGACATCATGCAAGACAATTTGAGGCAAGAGATGACAGTATATCCCAATAACATCATTATTATCAGAAGTTACATCATCAAAAGAACAGCTGCTCCCAGAAGGAGGTGTGGGAGTGCGGTGCTGTTGGGAAGGAAGATAAAGGTGACCAGGATCAATAACTGATGATGAATTTAGACTGATATGATCAATATTTTTTGAGCTACACATACAGAAGTCTGTCTCTCAGTATGGCGTCGGGCCAGACGTCTCGGTATGGAGCTGTAGAGGTTCCTAATGGAGTCCTGTGATAATCCATCCCATGCAGCTTGAACATCCTCACACAGTTTCTGCAGATGGTGCAGTAGGGGTGGAGCAGTAGTAGCTCCACCCCTACCGCACCATCTGGACATGTGACAACAAACCGTTTATCTTGTTGCTGACCACGGTGCCTCCACACACGGATTCGTTGGGCGTCTCCACCAAGACTAAAGCGGGACTCGTCACTGAAGATGACCTGCCGCCATTCTGAGTCACTCCATGACAGTCTGGTACGACACCACTGCAGTCTTTGGTGACGGTGACGTGGTGTTAAGGACAGTCGTGGTAACGGTCTGTGTGCATGTGGTCCTGCGTGGTGCAGCCGTCTGCCAATGGTGCTGCACTAACAGGATGACTCATGGAGGACACCACTGCTCGCTGAAAGTCCACAATTGTGGCTGTTGGGTCAGTCAGGTACAGTGATAAGGCCTGTCCTTGCTTACATCCCATGAGCATGAAACTTCAATTATAGGCATGTCTCAGAATGACAAACCTACCCACCAAATTTCATTTTTGCCGGTTGATTCCCTCTGGGTTCAGCTATTCTTTTGATGATGAGTGTAACTGGCCTTTAATTAATATACTATAAATTATGCTGCCCAGTTTTTTCTGCACAGTGTAAAAGCTCTAGTTCTCCTTTCAGTTTATACATCTCTTGCTGCAGTTTCCCCTCCCTGCCCACAGAGGTCAGTCTCACCTGAATTCTAGTCCTTGTTTTTCCCACCTGATTGTAATCAGTGGCCATTTTGTGTTTATATACTCCATACCCTTTACCCTTTGTCTCTTGTGAGGTCTTGTATTGGCGTGCCTTACAATTCTGAACAGTCCTTTGTATTTATTGCCTCTCTGGTTTGGATTCCTTGATTTGGTTTATGGTTTTGGTATTTGGATTGTGTTCTGGCTGCATTCTTGTTTGGTAGATTTGGACTGATTTTCTGGTGTTTGACCTGGTTTGTTTGGACTTTTGGCCTAATAAACCTGCCCTTGCCTCCTCACTCCTGTTGTGGATCCATTGATGACAGATTAGTGAATATTCATGATGGACCGACCAATAGAATCGCTCCAAACCTGCTTAGTAATAAACCTTGTTCTGTCAGCTCCACTGCAGGGTAAAGAAGCTGGTCCATCCTCCTGTACAGCTCCATTCTGGAGGGGTTTAAGGTGGACTGGATAATTCCATGAGAGGGTTTTAAGGTGGACTGTATAATTCCATGAGGGCTAGTTTATAGTTTGGTGTTTCATTTTTATTCTACAGCAAAGCTTTAAGATACACAGAAGGAGAACCTGATATGAGTAGACTTCCGACTGATAGCGTATGTTGGGTTGTGCTTTACTCTCTGCTCCTTGATTCTTCAATATGATTAATGGTGGAAGGCCTGCCTGAAAAAGGCCAAGACTACCTGCCATCTCTGAATCCCCTAATCACGATTTTGCTTTGATTTCCAAATGGCTTTTCAACTTTGCATTGGCCAATTAAAATGTTAATTGCAGCGCGAGCCAGAAAGAGTCTCCTAATGTTTAATTGCGCACTTGCACAAAGTGGGGTTAGCCTGTTTAATTCTCGACAATCCACCGTTGAGCCGAAATCATACGAGCATGTTTGAGACGTTACAGTGAAGTCAATTAGCTTAGGAAACCATTTCCGAATGCATTTGTATGTCAGACCGCGTGTCGCGGAGATAAAAGCGCAGATAAAAACTCGGCTGCACTTAGCATCGAAGAGCGGCCCCCATTAAACCCTTATACACCCTCACTCTTGGCATTATCCCTTTTTAAATGCTTGTTTTAGCGGCAAGAAGGAGCTTTGAAGCGAGATCGCGATAATAAGGGCTCCCACTGACTCAGCGCTCGGCTACGTGAAGGGAAAGGCGTTGGTAAAACCTCAGGAAGGCGAGGGCCATTCAGAGCCGTTTCCTGAGCGTGACGTCTCTGAGGAATACGTTTACATATAACACAACGGGAACGAGGCTCGTAGCGTCGACGGTTCCTCCTTCGGTTTCAATCGGCGCTTCGCCACGCCGAATTGAGGACTCATTATTTGAGACTTGCGTCTTTGAGAATCAAGCAGGGAAGAGAAATAAATAAACCCAAGCCAAGCAAGGCGTGAGGGGGAAAACGCCTTCAGGTCAGAAACACAATTATACAGTCCTTTGGTGCTCTAATCCAAGCCACAGTCGGGCCCCAGTTCATCTGCCACCGTGTCCCACAATTTACCCAGATTTCATGGAAAAGGCTCCTGCCGCATTAGGCCAAACGCCATTAGGAACTTTCCGGGATTTCGTTCCAGTATTTTTCGTTGATTCCCGAGATGCTGCGAGAGGACAGAGGCTCGGGCTCTTGATTGCCTGGATACCTTGAGATAAGAGGAGGCTTCAAATTCTGCCCTCAAGTTAAAACAGTTTCTCTGTTTCTTTGAGTCTGTTTGTTTCGGTTCGGAACGAACTCCGGCTCTAACCGATTTCTCACATGAACGTGCCTCCTCCCTCTTTCGTTAACCGCACAGCCTTGAATACTAACTTTGTTTGTGCCGTCTGTGCCGATATTCCCCTCAGAGCCGTGGCCACTAAGCACTGCCTCTTTCAGGGCTCTGTTTCAGGTCTCGCCACTCCCTCAAGGGGCCCAGATTTCAGGAGAATCTGAAGACAGTTTCCCCTCGTAGTCCTCCAAGGAAAGTTAGATGCCATGATGCTGTTTCTTGTTTCCAAAAGGTTTCATTTCTTGGTTTCATTTGTCATAAGTACTGTCCCATTTTTATAGAATGCTTAGAACAAACAAACAAACAAACAAAAACTATCCAAATATCCAGTTTATCAAATATCCAGTCCAAATATCCAGTTTACACATTATTAACAAACACTATGAGGCAGTAGTGCTGAGGTAGGGGTAGTAGTGCTGAGGTAGAGGTAGTAGTCCTGAGTTTGTAGAGGCAGAAGTGGTAAAGTTGTAGAGGCAGTAGTGCTAAGGTTGTAGGGGTAGTAGTGCTGAGGTAGGGGCGGTAGTGGTGAGGTAGAGGCAGTAGTGCTGAGGTAGAGGTGGTAGTGCTGAGGTTGTAGAGGGTAGTAGTGGTGAGGTAGAAGCAGTACTGCTGAAGTAGAAGTCCTGAGGTAGAGGCAGTAGTGGTGAGGTAGAGACAATAGTGGTGAGGTTGGGGGGTAATAGTGGTGAGGTTGTATGGGGTAGTAGTAGTGGTGAGGTAGAGGCAATAGTGGTGAGGTTGTAGGGGTAATAGTGGTGAGGTTGTATGGAGTAGTAGTAGTGGTGAGGTAGAGGCAATAGTGGTGAGGTAGAGGCAGTAGTGCTGAGGTAGAGGCAGAGGCAGTAGTGGTGAGATTGTAGGGGTGGTAGTGGTATAAATATTAGAAAAGCACAGTCCGGGAAAAATAACTGGGGAAATAATACTAATATTAATAATAATAATACACAGGCATTGCCAGTCACAGTTACTCGGCAGCGTCCACCCTGATGGGCCACATCAGGGTCAGTTTGAGCGTCTGGAAGACGTGTTTGTGAGCACTGATGGTCCGTCTGCAAAATGTGATAGTATATGTGCGGGCATGTGTGTGGAAATGGATTGGAGGGGTCACACACTGATGAGCCCCCAGGAGACACTGCACAGGGATGTACGTGTGTGTGTGTCTGACAGCAGCCATCGGTCAACCAGTATCGGTCTCCTGCTGTCTGTCTAAGAGCTAGTTTAGCAGTGATGGAAGGAGTGACAAGGAGCTTGGGGCAGCAGCAGCACCGTAAGATTTCACCTGTGGAAAAATTGGTAGAACTTTACAGATTGGTAACGAGTGTGTTAACATCAATATTAATAATAACAGTGAAGTAATATTTTATTATGGTGAAGTTGTACACACTAATATACAATCATCATAAAATCATCAAGACTTAATAAAACCCAAAGGGAATCAACCGACAGGAATGAAACTTGCTGGGTAGGTTTGACATTGTGAGACATGCTAATGATTCAAGTTCCACACTCATTTGTGCATGTGATGTAAGCAAGGGTGGGACTTATCACTGTACCCAACAGCCAACGCCCACGATTCCAGACATCCAGCGAGCAGTGGTGTCCTCTAGTCATCTGGTTAGTGCAGCACCATTGGCAGATGGCTGCACCACGCAGGACTACATGCACACAGACCGTTACCACGACTGTCCTTAACACCACGTCACCGTCACCAAAGACTGCAGTGGTGTCGTACCAGACTGTCATGGGCATCTTCAGTGACGAGTCCCGCTTTAGTCTTGGTGGAGACGCCCAACGAATCCGTGTGTGGAGGCACCGTGGTCAGCACCAAGATGAAAGGTCTGTTGTCACACGTCCAGAAGCCCTGGTGTCCCTCCACCTCCACCCCTACCGCACCATCTGCAGGAACTGTGTGAGGATGTTCAAGCTGCATGGGATGGATTATCATAGGACACCATTAGGAACCTCCACAGCTACATACCGAGACGTCTGGCATGTTGGATTATGAAACATGACTCCCATACTAAAAGACAGACCTCTGTACTCCTGTGCTTTAAAACCACTGATGGATGAAGGAAGTAGCTGGATCCCAAGGTAAAATCCTCCTCCAGTGTCAGTACAGGCTCCTTTAGACCTCCATTGGAGTAACAGTACTAAAGTATGTACCTTCAGATGTACTTAAGTATGGAGAGTAACAGTACTAAAGTATGTACCTTCAGATGTACTTTAGTATGGAGAGTACCAGTACTAAAGTATGTACCTTCAGATGTACTTTTGTACTGGTACTCTCCATACTAAAGTATGTACCTTCAGGTGTACTTAAGTATGGAGAGTAACAGTACTAAAGTATGTACCTTCAGATGTACTTAAGTATGGAGAGTAACAGTACAAAAGTATGTACCTTCAGATGTACTTAAGTATGGAGAGTAACAGTACAAAAGTATGTACCTTCAGATGTACTTTAGTATGGAGAGTACCAGTACTAAAGTATGTGCTTTCAGATGTACTTAAGTATGGAGAGTACCAGTACTAAAGTATGTACCTTCAGATGTACTTAAGTATGGAGAGTACCAGTACTAAAGTATGTACCTTCAGATGTACTTAAGTATGGAGAGTAACAGTACTAAAGTATGTACCTTCAGATGTACTTAAGTATAGAGAGTACCAGTACTAAAGTATGTACCTTCAGATGTACTTAAGTATGGAGAGTAACAATACTAAAGTATGTACCTTCAGATGTAATTAAGTATAGAGAGTACCAGTACTAAAGTATGTACCTTCAGATGTACTTTAGTATGGAGAGTAACAGTACTAAAGTATGTACCTTCAGATGTACTTTAGTATGGAGAGTACCAGTACTAAAGTATGTACCTTCAGATGTACTTAAGTATGGAGAGTACCAGTACTAAAGTATGTACCTTCAGATGTACTTTAGTATGGGGAGTACCAGTACTAAAGCATGTATCTTCAGATGTACTTAAGTATGGAGAGTAACAGTACTAAAGTATGTACCTTCAGATGTACTTTAGTATGGAGAGTACCAGTACTAAAGTATGTGCTTTCAGATGTACTTAAGTATGGAGAGTACCAGTACTAAAGTATGTACCTTCAGATGTACTTAAGTATGGAGAGTACCAGTACTAAAGTATGTACCTTCAGATGTACTTTAGTATGGAGAGTACCAGTACTAAAGTATGTACCTTCAGATGTACTGAAGTATGGAGAGTAACAGTACTAAAGTATCTGCCTTCAGATGTACTTAAGTATGGAGAGTATCGGTACTAAAGCATGTATCTTCAGATGTACTTAAGTATGGAGAGTAACAGTACTAAAGTATGTACCTTCAGATGTACTTTAGTATGGAGAGTACCAGTACTAAAGTATGTACCTTCAGATGTACTGAAATATGGAGAGTACCAGTACTAAAGTATGTACCTTCAGATGTACTGAAGTATGGAGAGTAACAGTACTAAAGTATCTGCCTTCAGATGTACTTTAGTATGGGGAGTACCAGTACTAAAGCATGTATCTTCAGATGTACTTAAGTATGGAGAGTAACAGTACTAAAGTATGTACCTTCAGATGTACTTTAGTATGGAGAGTACCAGTACTAAAGTATGTGCTTTCAGATGTACTTAAGTATGGAGAGTACCAGTACTAAAGTATGTACCTTCAGATGTACTTAAGTATGGAGAGTACCAGTACTAAAGTATGTACCTTCAGATGTACTTTAGTATGGAGAATACCAGTACTAAAGTATGTACCTTCAGATGTACTGAAGTATGGAGAGTAACAGTACTAAAGTATCTGCCTTCAGATGTACTTAAGTATGGAGAGTACCAGTACTAAAGTATGTATCTTCAGATGTACTTAAGTATGGAGAGTAACAGTACTAAAGTATCTACCTCAGATGTACCTAAGTATACAGAGTACCAGTACTAAAGTATGTACCTTCAGATGTACTTAAGTATGGAGAGTACCAGTACTAAAGTATGTACCTTCAGATGTACTGAAGTATGGAGAGTAACAGGAAGATGGTTTATTATGGCTCTAATGTTCTATTATCATTTCTGGAACAGGACTCTTCATCAGCTCAGTGTAGGTGAGGAGACTCTAGTGTCTCTCAGTCCACCAGTCTTTAATAGAAGCTCATTCATTAGTCTGACACTGACGTCTATTCACATCATCATAAGCGCAGAACACTGAAGGAGAACAGGTTCTGTTAGCTAGAACCAAGCCACAAGACCATAACACTTGGAGTAGCCTAGCCATCCTGACCATTATACCATGCATGATAAGCAGGCAGTGTCTCTGTACAGTTCATTGACTGAAACAGTGGCTTACGGCACAGGGCTAACAGAGTATGGTGCCGAAACTGGTTTCCTGAACATGACAGTTCTGTGTTCTTCATTGGCCTTTCCCAGTGACCGTATCTGACTCCAACAGAGATCCTTTGGGATGTGGTCGAGCCGGAGATTCACAGCATGAAAGAGCTCCTGGAAAATCAGCAGGAAGTGCATGATGCAACTGTGTGAAGAGCGAACACAGACTAGAATCTCCACGGAATGTTTCCAACATGTTATAGAGTCCATGCCCCAAAGAACCGAGGCTGCTTTGAGAGCAAAGGGAGGCCTATACACACGAGCTGCTGTGGGATCAGGCTCATGAACTTCCAACAGCAGTGCGTAGACATCTCAGCAGCCCCTTAAAGTGCATTACTCTGCTATTACCTTTTTATCATGATGCCTATAAAAGCGATAGATTAAGAGAGGTGAAAAGAACAGCTGCACCCAGAAGGAGATGTGGGAGTGCAGGTGTGTTGGGAAGGAAGATAAAGGTGACCAGGATCAATAACTGATGATAAATTTAGACTGATATGATCAATATTTATTGAGCTACACATACAGAAGTCTGTCTCTCAGTATGGCGTCGGGCCGCCGTGTTTGGTAACCTAACGTGCCAGACGTCTCGGTATGGAGCTGTAGAGGTTCCTAATGGTGTCCTGTGATAATCCATCCCATGCAGCTTGAACATCCTCACACAGTTCCTGCAGATGGTGCTTTAGGAGTGGAGGTGGAGTGACACCAGGTCTTATGGATGTGTGACGCGTGGTGCTGACCATGGTGGCTCCATGGTGGTTGGTCGTCTCCACCAAGAGACTCTACGTCACTCCATGACAGTCTGGTACGACACCACTGCAGTCTTTGGTGACGGTGACGTGGTGTTAAGGACAGTCGTGGTAACGGTCCGCGTGCATGTAGTCCTGTGTGGTGCAGCCGTCTGCCAATGGTGGATGTTGGTGGATGTCTGCAGTCGTGGATGTTGGGTCAGTCCATGATCTACTGCTACCAAATCAACGGCACAGGGTTACACACGATTGTCCCAACTGCGGGCCTCCTTGTCTGGAGCTCGCCGCCTCCACCATCATGCTTATTTGAATTCCAGGTAAGTCCGTCCTCACTCACCTGAGCTTAACACGAGCAGAGGCAGAGGCGGATGCAGCCGGCTAATTCAGCAGGTTTAAATTCATCCCAGACATCTGCCATCCCGTTTCCAGCAGCAGGCCGCTAAGCCCCCGCGCTTTGTGGACTTCAAAGACGCTAAGGCTTGGCTTTCTGTCGGCACGTAAAACAAAGGGGCTTTGCTGCTTTCGCCTCTCAGGTTTAGAGGGAGGGGAAAAAAGACCCTCCGTATTAAACCCCTCGGAATACCACACTAAACAACAACGGAGCGGGAGAAGAAACAGAACTCACACTAAAGGGCCGTCCTCCTCTTCACACCGCAGCTCCTGGAGAGACTGCTCAGCCGATGAGAGGCTGGGTAAGGTCTAGAGAGGGAGAGAAGAAGGGAGGAGGCAGAAAGATAGAGAGAGAGAGGGTGCTTCCGATAGGAAACGGACACAGCCTGTCTTATCATCTCCTGGAATGGCATAGATTAGTGCTGAACAGGACACGGAAGGAGAAGAAGAGGAGGAGAAGAAGAACAAGGAGGAAGAGGAGGAAGAGGAGGAGAAGGAGGGGGAGGAGGAGGAAAGAATTACTAAGCTGCTCCGTGGTATTAATACAGACAGTTGCATTAACTCTATAATAAGACGAGACAGGCCAATACAGAGTCAGGAAAAGGAGGAAGATCGAGAGAGGCTCCCTCCTCTTTCTCATTCTGTCTCTCTCTCTCTCTCTACCTCTCTCTCTCTCACTCTCTCTCTCTCTCTCTCCGTCTCTTGGCATCTTTGCTCTCTCGCACCTTCTCTTGCTCTTCGTCCTTCTTATTTCTTTCTTTCCCCTTTAAGCTCCATACCTTGATTCTCTCTCTCTCTCTCTCACTCACTCTTTCTTTCTCTCTCTGTGTCCCACTCTCTCTTTCTCCCGCTCTCTCTTACTCTCTCTCTCTCTCTCTCTCTCTCTCTCTCTGTGTCTCTCTGTCACTTATTCTCCTTCTCTCTCTCTCTCTCTCTCTCACTCTTTCTCTCTCTGTGTTTCTCTCTTTCTCCTACTCTCTCTCTCTCTCTCTGTCTCTCTCCCACTCTCTCTCACTCTCTCTCTCTCTCTCTCACTCTCTCTCTCTCTCTCTCTCTCTCTCTCTGTGTCACTTATTCTCCTCTCTCTCTCTCTCTCTCTCTCTCTCTCTCTCTATCTCTCTGTGTCACTTATTCTCCTCTCTCTCTCTCTCTCTCTCTCTCTCTCTCTCTTTTACCTGCTTCTCTGTTGCGTTGTTTTTTCTTCCTCTGCTCCTTTGCATTGCTCTTTCTTGTTCGCTTTTACCCTCCCTCCTCCCTCTTTCCCTCTCTCTCCTTTGCTGGTTCTCTTCCTTTCTTGCTTTTTCTCCCCTCTTTGCTCTTTGTCTAATTCCTGTCTTTCCCTCTCCATTGATCTCTCTCTTTCTCTCCCCCCTCCTTTCCTCTTACTCTTTCTTTTGCCTCCCTGTCTGTCTTTTTCATTGCATCTCTTCCCTCATTCTGTGTTCCCTCTCCTTTTCTCTCTCTCCATCCCTCTACATTCTTTTCTTCTCTATTTCTTCTCTCTCCATTCTCTCTCTCTCTTACTCTTTCCATTCTTTTTCTCGCTCTTTTTCCATTCTCACTCTCTCTCTCTCTCTCTCTCTCTCTCTCTCTCTCTCTCTCTCTCTCTCTCTCTCTCTCTCTCTCCCTCTCTCTGTAGTTTTTCCTCTGTCTGTATGTGGACAGGTAGGTGGGTATCTGATCTCCAGGTTGAGGGGAGAATCTGTGTCACAGGTTTAAAAGGCAGCACATTAATAATAGCCGTCTTCGGCCCAGGCCAGGCGGGGCTGATAATCTGGCCCCCTCTCTCCTGCTCTCTCGCCCCTTACATCCCTCTTATCACCGCCGCGGCCAACCCTCAGGGGCATGCTCGCTCGCTGGCCACTGCCGAACGCAGCGTGCCGACTGGGACCTTTATGATTTATGAGGCTCACATGGACTAATCAGCGCCGGGCTGCTGTCTGTGGGAGAATCTCTCTCTCTCGTACACATGCTGCTCTGACTGCAAGAGTAGATGTTCGCGTACAGTCTGGAACTCCTTTCAGAATGCCTCGATCTCTCTCTCTCTCTCTCTCTCTTTCGCCTCCTCACCCACTCACTCGCTCTCTCAGAAATTCACAAACAGAGGAGCGCACGCATCTGCTGAGCTTATTGTAGTGCGACCTTGTGCAGAAGCAGAGCTCTGTCCAGTAAAAGCCCAGATACCAGGACTGTGCGTCACACTGGCTCTATGAAGCCACAGTTAACACAAAGTGCTCCAGACAAACACTCAGATGTGTTAAACTGAACATGCTAGCAGTGCACCACACGGCCACCAGTCCCCTGGACCACTGCACACATGCATATCATCGCTGTCCAATGAAAACCATGTATCTCCAATTTGGTCGATTTTTATTTTTTGGCACCATTTGATCACATGAGCTGCTGTTTATATTAAGAGGACATTTCATGATTAATGGTTCAACAGAAATAACCAAAACATGCTTGGAAAGACGTCCGGTTCCATTGACTTACATTCAATTTCAGTAAGGTTTTTGCCCTCTCCTGTAAAGTTGCCATTTTGGAGATGCTTTTATTTCTTTGGACCAATCTAGCAAAGTAATTTGACCCCATAGTTAAAAAGCAATTGAACAATTAGTGACTCAGATCGTAGATACTTACACGTGACTATGTTTTGATTGGTTTAAACCCAGTGCATTCATTAAAACAGAAATAAGCTAAATAAAAGAGTCAACTTGTGTGTTTAGGGTGGTGGTACCTTCAGGCTCCTGCAGATGGCGCTGCACACGGTCTGTAATAACTGCGGTCAACTAGGATTTGCCTTTTACTCATTGGCATGATAAATATTCAGGAGCACTCAAACATCTGGACTTACCCGTGACACCCCCAGATTTGAATCCTCTTAAGCTCTGTGGGAACCACCTGGAACAACTAGTAAAACCAAATCTGGCACAACTGCCCAAATCTCTAATGCAAGTGTGGCTGAACTCTGGTGAAAGGGGCTATGAGTGGCGGGATCCATAGATTAAGAAGAGGTGGTACATTGCAGGGAATGTTTCGTTCCATGTGTGGAAAATGGCTCCAGAGCAGATGTTAATGATTGGCTAAAAGGAGGGACTGCATGTGGGCGTGGCCAAAGACCATAGTGTCATATGGGTCTACCAGCAGTGGCTAAAATCCCAGTCTACAGGGAATTCTCCTCGGAACTGCACCAGTGAAGGCATCCACCAAATCTGGACCTACTGAATAATTCTTTGATGGAAGAGAGTCTGAACACTGATGTGGCTACACCCAGAAACTTCAGGTTAGTGAATATTCATGATGGACCTGCTTAGTAATAAACCTTGTTCTAACAGGATGACTCATGGAGGACAGCACTGCTCGCTGGAGGTCCGTAATGGTGGCTGTTGAGTCAGTCAGGTACACCGATAAGGTCATACTCATGGCTGAGTGTGCAACCTGAATCATTAGCATATCTCATGATGTCGTGTTGAGTCCCCTCTGGGTGCAGCTATTTGTGCAGCTATTCTTTTGATGATGAGTGTAGAAGCTACACCATCTATAGCTTATGAAATCCTGTCAACAAAAGCACTGAACCAGAATTTCACATTCCCGCCGCCATCCGAAACCGAATCTACACCACAGGCACGCTCAGCCCACAGTATGGAAGGAGACTCCGCAGATCTGAATGTAGATGGACTCCACAAGTACAGCCCGGATGTCGGCTTTCAGTTTCCGCTGAGAGTAGGATGTTGAGGGATGTGAGAGTCTCCAATTATTTCCCTCCACAGGGGAAGGAGATGGGAAAAAGAGGTGGATTAGAGCAGAGGGAGAGTGAGAGCGGAGAGATGGAGGGAATGATAGAGAAGGAGCAGAGATCAGCACCCTATGGTAATGCCGAGTCCTGCACAGGTAGCGTGAGCGGACTGCTAACACAGGGACAGCTAATGAAATAGGAGCCTCCTCCTCCAGCCAGAGCGAAGTCACGTGGCCTCAGCTGGCCTGGTGGGTATATAAGCTATGCCATAGGCCCTCTCAACCAGGTCGGGTATGAATCCGTCACTGCAGATCACGTACACCCATACATGCTGATTGTCCTCCCTGGGGTGGATGGGATCTTCCAGGAAGACAGTGCCACATGTCACACGGCTAGAAATGCCCATCGTTGGTAGGACGAGCATGACCAAGACCTCAGAGTACAACCCCGACCCCCTAATTTCCCAGACTTGAACCCAATTGAGCATCTGTGGGACCACCTGGATCGTCTTCACTCTATGGATCCCCCCCCACGCCCCCTCCAGCAACTATGGGATGCACTGCGGTCAGAAAGACAGAAGACATAAAATAAAAAAATAGAAGTTCAAAGTACAAAATAAAAAAGCTTATTAAAAATTTAAAATAATAAACGAGGACTTTTATTTTGTAATGTCTCTCACTAGCATAGCACTGTACTCCATATCAATGTCATGTAAAACATGTACACTTCATAAAAGCTAATTTAAACCTTTATGAACATGTTATGAAGTGTTTATGTAAGATGTTATGAATGTGTTATGTAGACACCTTTGATTAAAACCATTACCTTACTCTAACCTCTCTGTATACAAACCCTACCTAACCTCTCTCTGGTCATGTGACTTAAGCTCCATCAATACCCGTTTAATGCACTTTGTGAGCCCTGTGTAAATCTGACTGCACGTATCTTTCATGAAGTGCTTTAGAAGTGCACGGGAGCGTTTAATCCATATTAGATAACCAGTCTATGCTTTACATATGAATTAAATATGTGAGCTGGATACATGATCCAGTAATGAAATATTTATTAAACACTCTGGTGGCCTTATAAAGCACTTCATAAGAGCTAGGTGCAGTTGTTCTAGCTGGGATGAAATGCTGCTTCACGGCCGTCTATTAATAAAACAGGGTCTGTTTATTTTTGTCAGCTTGAAACTTTATCGTTGCTAAGACATTATTGGTTTATCTGTCAGTGAGTTTGTGCTAATGGTTAGCAGCATTTTAGGACCATGGTTCATTCAACCAGTTCATTCAGGACCACCCCATTCATTACCCACAAACCTTAGGTCTTATTGGACTAATCAGACTGTGTCCAATAGATGTCCTTCTGTTAGTTCTGTCTTTCTCGTCTCCGGGTTCGACCTGAGGAGGTTGGGTTCTGCCCTTGAGCTTGGTTCCTCTCGAGGTTTCTTCCTTACTCAAGGGAGTTTTTCCTCGCCACTGTTGCCTCTGGCTTGCTCAAGGGGGGCTTGGACCCGGTTCCCCCTCGCCAACCCCACCACCACCCCCAAATGTCTGTACATTAACTTTGTGTTTTTTTTCTTCTTTTCTTTTCTTTTATATAACAAATTGATTTTCTATGAAGCTGCTTTGAGACAACTTTGGTTGTAAAAAGTGCTATACAAATAAACATTGATTGATTGATTGATTGATTGATTGATTGATTGATTGATTGATTGATGTGTTTTTCAGTACAGGTGCTTCTTTGCTGCTGGCATTGGGTTTGTGGTTCTGTTCCGCCATTAGGTTATCATTAGGTTACCTGACCTTGAACCGGGTTGATGTAGTTTGAATAATTTCACCATCGTTCCCATGATCCTCCACTCCGTGACACCAACAAGTTCTACCTCTTCCAATCAGGGACTGCTCCCCCCGCTCTGCTGCTAATTAACTTCACCTGTTTCGTCATACGGTCTCGTTAGCTCTGTCTTTCTCTCTTCGTGCTGGACCGATCCGAGGAGGATGGATTTCCACTTTGAGCCTGGTTCCTCTCGAGGTTACTTCCCCTAAAGGATTTTTTCCCATTGCTGTTGTCGGCTCTGGCTGGGTCCCCTTCCTTAAGTCTGTGCATGGACTAATTAGTTTTTCTTTTTCTTCCATAAACTGCCTCTGTGTAAAGCTTTGAGGCAGTATTAGTTGTAAGCGTTACGAATAAATGTTGATTGATTGGTTATTCACTTCATTGTGTGTAAACTGTATATATATATATATGCTCCCGGACTCCATTTCCCATAACCCACCACCTGCCTGATGACGTTACTTTCACATGTCCACCATCTTCGAATCCCGTTCTGTTTACTAGATCCGAGTCTCCTGAGTATTGAGCCAACCTGTTTCTACTGTAGCCTTCTCTCTCACACTGACCCATTCCGTACTGCCACTCTGTGTGGTTACCGAGCGGTTCTCTCTGTGAGTACTCTTTTTTCTCTCTGGTGTAGTCTTTTGTTTTTGTCCTTTTTGGTACTTTAGCAGTTCTAATTGTTTGCCTGGTTTTGACGTCCGCTTGTTTCTTGACTCTGACTCTGTGTTGCCCTTCTGTTCTGTCCACCTTGCTCTTGTTGCTGCTGTGGTTCATTAGACATCAGTTAAATTAACCTCGCCTTGATTTTAGCCCTGCACTCATCCATCAACACTATATATATATTATATTTATTTATTTTTAAATTATAAAACGCCATTGAGTAAGTGAAAACCCCTACAGAAGTGTAACCTGTCATTATAATTATTATTATTATTATTATTATTTATTTATTTATTTATTTATTTTTTATATAAACCTGTTACTGGTCAGTCTAACAAAGTACAAAGCATTGCCACTCTCTAGTTAGCGTACCGAGCATTCTCTATCATTCTCTGTTAATGGTTTCCTGTGTATGACCCTCGTTCACCCTTGTTCTTCTGTTCCCTCTTTCTCATGTTCTTGGTTTTTGACTCTCGCCTGTATCTGGATGTACTCCCTGTTTTGCCGATGTCTGTTTTGCTCGCTGTGGTTTGTTTCCTCTGTTCCCCTGCGGTTCTGCATTGACTTAGTTAGGTCATCACATTAAACCCCTGTTGTCTGTTACATCTGTGAGCATCTGGTTCACCACTCCATGCCACAGCATTCAAATCTTTGGTTTAGTTTTATTATTAAGATAAGAGTTGAATAAAACAGTCGGCTGAGCTTGTAAGTCTTGTTACACACATAAGACTAACTAAGAAACTGCACTGGCCACTTTATTAGAAACCCGTCCTTAGTGGCTACACCATGCTGGTGTACAGACTGAAGCCTGTCTGTTAATGCACAGTTGGTGTTAGTCATTCTCTGGTTCATCAGGGTCCAGTTTCTGACCACAGAGCCCCTCTCGGCTGATTATTTTTGGATTCCGGACCACCCAGCACGACACTATGCTGGGAAACTAATATCTAGACAACCGGCGCTCTGGAGTGGCACTAGCACACTACCCAGTGACCGATAGTCTGTAATAGACCATTGCCTGTCATTTTTCACCTATATAGTGGACCTAATGTTGGGGAAGTGCTCAGGAAGCACAAGCTAAGGGCTCGTAAGTGAAAGGTGATTACCTTAAAAGACTTGTAGAAGATGTTTTCCTGAATGGATGACTGCTAACCGCTTTCTCCAGTTTCTCCAATGCACTTAAACTCAGTAATGAAAATACCAGGTGTGGTAAATGTCGTGGCCTGACAGACTGTAAAGCTCAAACGCCAGTGACTCACTCGCTTCGCCGAGAGAACTCACACTGATGAAGGCCAGCCTCAACGATCAACGAGAGCTCTTTTAGCAGAGGAGGCCGTTACTGGATATGAAATGGTCAGTCTGCGTGTAGACGAGTTTCTGCAGGGAGAGTGTAGAGAGAGCTGTCTCTGTCATTCCACCGGACCGTAAGTCATTCACTCCGTGGCAATAACCCTGCAAATCTCATCCCAGGCAGCCCTCGCGCTCGGGTGTCCGGAGTTTGCTGAACAGCTAGCGCTCATTCATTTTTATTGCTCCACTTTTAATTAAAGCAGATTAATATTTGATGTTTGCCTGGCATTTACAAATGGACCCATCGTCCACTCTCAGGTACAGCGGACATTCGTTAAGGTCACATGGTCGTTCTTACTATCCACCGTCTTCAGTAAGAGCTGGATACGTTCTAATGAGAGAGAAGCCACAGCTCGTGGAATGACCCAGGCAAGTAGCTCCAGTCCATCAGGCACATAGGATACTTGGTCATTTACCTTTTGATGGATTGATGCTTAAAGGAACCCATACCATTCATTCATTCATTCATTCATTCATTCTTTCAACCACTAAGCCACTTACCTCTCTGGGTCTTAGGAGGTGCTGAAGCCTATCCTGAAGCTCATTGGGCGGAAAGCAGGAAACACCCTTAATAGCCTTCCAGTCCATTGCAGATCCCATATCATGGAAAATCTCATTTTGGGAAGATGTAGCATGGGGTTGGGAGTCTTCAGAGCATGAATAATATCTCTATTGCTGCTTTGAGAAAGAAGAAACTTGCAGTGTGCAGGATGCTGTCCACGTTGGAGATTCTCCAGCTCATTTTAGGAGCCAAAACTTCCCATCCTGTGCGGGGCTGATGCGGAAATACTGCCCATGCTGTGTGGGCTGATAGGGAAATACTGCCCATCCTGTGCGGGCTGATGGGGAAATACTGCCCATCCTGTGTGGGCTGATAGGGAAATACTGCCCATGCTGTGTGGGCTGATGGGGAAATACTGCCCATCCTGTGTGGGCTGATGGGGAAATACTGCCCATCCTGTGCGGGCTGATGGGGAAATACTGCCCATCCTGTGCGGGCTGATGGGGAAATACTGCCCATCCTGTGCGGGCTGATGGGAAATACTGCCCATCCTGTGCGGGCTGATGGGGAAATACTGCCCATCCTGTGCGGGCTGATGGGAAATACTGCCCATCCTGTGCGGGCTGATGTTGCTGCTTCGTCTGTCTTGACTGGGTGCCCACTGCCTGCTCATATTTCTGACCAGTCTAGAAGCCAGTTGGCTTAAGGCTGTCCTATGCTATTTGGAAGCTTCGCCTGCATGCCACTGGCCCATCCAATGATCCTGCTATTCAATCACTTTTCCTTTCCTGCTTAACAAACTAACCAGACATTTCTTCCATTACGACCTTATAAAGAACCAGCGCTGATTTCACTGGCAACTTCAGACTGATGTGATGGACTCCAGACTTTCAGGTCTATTTCTCATTGTTACTCCAATTGTTCTCTAAGAGTTATCGGTTATTATCTGTATTCTATTCTGTATATAACTGCACATATGGAACATAACTGCACTTTGGAACAATGTCTATTGTAAATGGTGCTACGTAAATATACCTTGACTTTCGCTCATGACCTCATTGCAAACAAAGGATACAGGGGCTGGCTGACACATAATAGGCACCGTGACACCAAATTTCCTTCTGCTAAGTGCCTGGAAGTGGTCCAGGCAGAGACGGGGTTTTGTAATGAAGGTGCCGCCTGTGTCTGGATGGTGGATAAGGAAACTGTAGGAGCTGCTCGTTCTTGTCAGCGGACCAAACAATCCTCTCTAGTGCCGGGCTGTCTGGAGCCTGGTGTATGTACCTTATACCTACCATCTTTTCACTCCAAGTATGGGCCTTATCACTGTACCTGACTGAGTACATAGGGTCGACCTGTTGCACGGGTTCCATTCGGACTCATGCTGTTGTGTTGGTAGTGAAGTATGCCTTCAGAGAAGAGTTCCAAAGCCATTAGAGCAGTTCGAAGAGCTTGAGAGGGGGTGCATCGTAGGGCTTCGGGAAGCGGGATGGTCTTGCGAGTATTGTGCATCATACAGGATGTTTGGATGCTACCGTAGCGTGGTGGCAGTGGATAGATAAAGGCCACCATTGCAGATATTCAATGAGCAGAGTCACCCTGTTAGTGCCAGCACCATTGGGAGACGACGCAGGACTACATACAGGCCGTTACCACGACTCGACCTAACACCACGTCAGCGCCACCAAAGACTGCAGTGGTGTCGTACCAGACTGTCATGGAGTTACTCAGAATGGCAGCGGGTCATCTTCAGTGATGGGTCCCGCTTTAGTCTTGGTGGAGACGCCCAACGAATCCATGTGTGGAGGCACCGTGGTCAGCACCAAGATGAACGGTTTGTTGTCACACGTCCAGAAGACCTGGTGTCCCTCCACCTCCACCCCTACCGCACCATCTGCAGGAACTGTGTGAGGATATTCAAGCTGCATGGGATGGATTATCACAGGACTCCATTAGGAACCTCTACAGCTCCATACCGAGACGTCTGGCGTGTTGGGTTAGCAAACACGGCGGCCCGACGCCATACTGAGAGACAGACTTCTGTATGTGTAGCTCAATAAATATTGATCATATCAGTCTAAATTTATCATCAGTTATTGATCCTGGTCACCTTTATCCTCCTTCCCAACAGCACCGCAATCCTACACCTCCTTCTGGGTGCAGCTGCTCTTTTGATGAAATTGGGAGACCAACACATTCATTATCAGCTCAATATCTGGAACATAGACAAGATTCCACCCGAAATAACTCTCTAGTACTTTGTACCTTCTAGTAACTTGGTTGATGCATAGGACCTAGTGGGCTGTAAAAGAAGATCTGTCTAATGAGTGAATGAGTAGGGGTGATTAGTCAGGCTGCTCAATGTCCTTCCTGAACAAGGTGAACCATTCCTCATCCATCTGGTGCCTTATCCCTCTGATTCACAAGGGCTTTCTTTCAAAGGGAGGTCTGACTCACATCAGCATTGTTGTAGGCAGTACTGTGTGTTAAAAGCATCAGCACTTTCTGAAGCTCATGATGCCTTCAGCTCGTGCCAGTAGCCAGGTTTCATCAGCAGCCGAGAGCGGTGTAAACGAGGCTCAGCCCGGTGATAAACACTCATCAAACCGGTATGTGGTAATACGGTAAATGATGATTCAATACGGACCTCGTCACACTGATGTGATTAAGAGCAAAGAGGCTGGGGATCCGCCGCCAACATCCCGCATGGAAAAGAGGGGTTTGGGGAGATTTGGGGTGGGGAGGTGCTGGGAGAGCGTTGACGCAAGCATGGGGCAATCCTCTGATGTGCTGCTGAAAGTTGAGATGGATTGCCCGGGTGAGGGGGGCTTCAACTAGAACTCTAGAACATGTTTAGGGCCTACCGCTGTTACAAACCATGGGAGCTGGAGGAGTGCTGGCAACCAAGAGCAGCATGATTTCACAGAGCCAACCGTCAGGCGTCATTCCATCAAGCGTCATCTCTGGCCTACTTCACTTCTGGTTGTTACATCATACACAGGGTGGGAAAAGGACAATTAGTCATACTAAAGAGAAGTCGTTTCAACTCAAACAAGCTGAACAGCTTACATCAGTGTTCAGCAGATGACTTTATTAAAAAACCCAGTATCCAAAGAGTTGGGATGCATTGCAAAACGTAAATACACCCATCATCAAATTGCGGTGCTATTGGGAAGGAAGATACAGGTTACCATAACAATAACTGATGATAAATTTAGACTGATATGATCAATATTTATTGAGCTACACATACAGAAGCCTGTCTCTCAGTATGGCGTCGGGCCGCCGTGTTGGCTAACCCAACACGCCAGACGTCTCGGTATGGAGCTGTAGAGGTTCCTAATGGAGTCCTGTGATAATCCATCCCATGCAGCTTGAACATCCTCACACAGTTCCTGCAGATGGTGCGGTAGGGGTGGAGGCGAAGGGACACCAGGCCTTCTGGACGTGTGACGACAAACCGTTCATCTTGGTGCTGACCACGGTGCCTCCACACACGGATTCGTTGGGCGTCTCCACCAAGACTAAAGCGGGACTCGTCACTGAAGATGACCCGCTGCCATTCTGAGTCGCTCCATGACAGTCTGGTACGACACCACTGCAGTCTTTGGTGACGGTGACGTGGTGTTAAGGACAGTCGTGGTAACGGTCTGTGTGCATGTAGTCCTGCGTGGTGCAGCCGTCTGCCAATGGTGCTGCACTAACAGGAGGACTCATGGAGGACACCACTGCTCGGTGGATGTCTGTAATGGTGGCTGTTGGGTCAGTCAGGTACAGAGATAGGTCCTGTCCCTTCTCACTTCACATGCACGGCTGAGCACGTTGCCAAACCTACATGCATGATTCCTTCTGGGTGCAGCTATAGGTGCAGCTATTCATTTGAAGCCTTTATAACAGTGTTATAAATGGAACATCTTGTTCTTCTAGTTAAAGGGACCTTACAATAATACAGTGTCTATAACTTCAGACTGTCGTCTACCTAATACTGATATAAGCTGATTATTAGTGTCTTTGTTAAAGCATTACTTGTGTTATTCAGAGGATAAGCATGGGTTATGAAGTCTCTATGAAGGTTCCCTTTATATAGAAAGGTTACTGACTTGTATAGCAACATAATCTTGATATATATTCTTTAGGTGCTACGAAAACTGCAGTGTCTTTTGAAACGTCTCAGCTACATGACTCAGTGTCCCAGTAATTCCATTCTTATCCATTCTCTTCAAGGCTGTCTCGGTCAGAAGGTGACAGATGATAGAGAGACAGGTGTACATCCATAAGAAGCACAGCCTGGGACTTGGCAATAAGGTGTAGCATTTCAGTTCCAGATCCTTACCCAGATAGATTCCAGGTTTACCGCTAAACATGGCATGCTTAGAGAGCTCATGTGCCGAGTGACTTCCAGACTGCTCCAGTCCTTGATTACTGTGCCTGATATCGGCCTCAGTATCCTCCGTTCTGCGAAGCTGCAAAGTTTTTTATAGTCTGCATTGTCGTTATCAAAGCGCGCCACATCTGCTTGTCAAAATTTCATGTCAGGCACGCCAACGTTCGCTGACAGTAGTGTCAACAACTGCTTCAGAGACGGAAGCTGTCCCGGTGATGCAGTCTTTCTAAGGGGCAATTCCAACGACTTTCCACAATTCCAGAAATTTCCGGTGTAATTGGATCATTATGTTGTCAGTGAAGTGATTCAGAGTGGTTTGGTGTGAAATGCTCTACGTGCTAGACACATGTATTCTGTGGTGGTGAAAGAAACAAGGGACTAGTCTCTCAAAGCTTTATAGAGCTTACAAGTGGCAAATGTCATAATGGCTTTATGACCCTCCTAAACTCAGACCACCGGTGACCGTCCCTATGTCTCATTCTCAAAAGAAGGATAGACTAGTGACAAATGACATGTATTTTTTGTTGGTTGAAAGTAAAATAATTTATTATACAGTATTGGGATAATCATTAATATATTGATAAATTATAACAATTATAATAATTATATTACAATATATTACATATTGTAAATTATATAATGTGCATTATATTTATATTGCTTTTTTTTGCCATTTTGAATTACATTTAAATTCGCAGAAAATGATTTACAATAAAAATATTTATAATCAAATATGCAGCACATTAAATAAAGCCTCATGTCCACACAAACAATTAAAAATTGTCTGTGTAATTTTAAGGCAAGGCTTTACAGTATGTTTACGTCCTGTAAACAAACAAACAAACAAACAGAAATGTCAAATAAAAGTCAGATATTCTAATTAAACGGGAAGAGTTCTGTCACGCTTCCGGAAGTTTCCCGACTGCCTCCGATCTCCTTGACTCTATTTCCCAGAGTACTCTTTTTGATGACATCAGTGTCACATGCCCCTAAACGTCCTTTCACACTCCACTTCCGTACTGATTGCCCACCTGCACCTCATTTCCCCACTGCTACATAAACCACACCCACCCACATCCACTATGCGAAGTTCTGCCAAACTCTGTTTGCGTACCAAGCGGTTCTCTTTCTCCCTCGGTCTTGTGCCTTCTGTTTTCGGCCTTCCTTTGTGTACTCCACTCTCATTTTAGGATTTCCCTTTCTGGTTCGTTTGCCTCCTTTACTTGCTCTCTGTGTTTTCACCTGTTTGTTGGCTCTCTGGATTCCTCCTTTGATTTCCCTCTGGATTAATTCGCTGGTTTTTGATCCTGGCCTCTCTCTCTGCCTCTCTCTCTGTCTCTGCCTCTCTCTCTGACTCCCTCTCTTTGCCTCTCTCTCTGTCTCTCTCTGTCTCTCTCTCTGCCTCTCTCTCTCTCTCTGCCTCTCTCTCTCTGGCTCTCTTTCTCTGTCTCTCTCTATGCCTCTGTCTCTCTGTCTCTGTCTCTCTGTCTCTCTCTCTCTCTCTCTCTGTCTCTGCCTCTCTCTGTCTCTCTCTGTCTCTCTCTCTCCCTCTCTCTCTCTCTCTCTCTCTCTCTCTCTCTCTCTCTCTCTCTCTCTCTCTCTCTGCCTCTGTCTGTCTCTCTCTCTCTCTCTCCCTCTCTCTCTGCCTCTGCCTCTCTCTGCCTCGACCTGTTTACTGCTTGAATTTTAGCTTTGTGCGTGTTGAAGTACGTTTCTTCCTGACAAGTAAAAAAAAAAAGTACTGCTGAAACCAAATTACTGCCAACAAACCTGATTCAGAATTTTCCAGAATTATTCTGATCAAATGTAAAAAGAAAAATAAGTGTTCTTTTTTACGTGTGAAACAAAAAATATATATAATGTATGTGTGTATATATATATATATATATATATATATATATATATATATATATATATATATATATATATATATATATATATATATATATATATACACACACACACACACACATACACAGTATTTATTTATTTATTTTTACACACCCTATGGATTAAGAATGGGATGTCACTCAAGTTCATATGCATGTGAAGGCAGACGAGTGAATACTTTTGATGATGAGTGTATATACAGTAAACGTAGCTCTGACCTGTACACTGGAGTGTATAGTCCATTTGTACAGTATGTTCCACCATCCAAATGATACCTGCTCTCTGAAGATTAAAGACCACTGGCAAACCGGGTAAAATGGGGCTAACCAAACATCCAGAGAAACAGATGGACCTTTAATCACTGCTTTATGAGGCCTTCATTAACTGTGCTCTTTAAAAAGTGAAATATAATTATAAGAAAAATGATCCGGAATATTTCCTGCTCCTGCTAGGACTGCGGCGGGGCTCCAAATGCTTTCAGAGTGACTGGAGCAGCCTGATATGCCCAAGCCTCAGGAAACACAATGGGCCTAGTAGGTTTTGACTGTCTCAATAGCTTTGTGAGTATGGCCCAGATGTCCAAAGTGCCAGAAATGTGCCTGTAAAAGCTCCCTGGCAGAAGGTTATTACATGAAGTGGTTATGAATACGCCGCCTGATGCAAGGTTTTGGCCTAAAATGTATTTTATAAAACCTATTCACGCTGGAGAGGTACATGCAGGGTGCGGTACGGCGGTCCGGTCCCCGGAGAAAGCATGCTATTTAGGATTTTCCACTATTTTTCCATCATGATGATGGGTTCAGGAAGTAAATAAAAAAATAAAGCTGTATCTGCATCGGAACCATCCCTGGTTCCTATCACCACCACTGTTGTTAGCGATTGCTAATGCTACACATCTTTTGTCCACTTGTCCACTCAGTAGTCCAGCAGTTTCCCAGATATCAACACCATTCAGAGAGTCCAGAATGTTAGTCTAGGGTTAAATGACTTGTTGCCAGCTGAAACATAATTACCCATGCAGTAATTATCCAATGAGAGGCTTCTATCTGTTTGCTTAGTTAAATCCAGGTGGTGACCATTTTTGGCCAGGCAGTATAAATGCATGAAGGGAAAATAGATGCTTTATGAAGTCCATAACATACTAAGGGATGCACAAGCTGATGATGTCATTAATACAATTAATACAATCATTAATACAATAATTATATATAGTATAGCATATATATATTGTTGCATATATATACACTGCTCAAAAAAATAAAGGGAACACTTTTTAATCAGAGTATAGCATCAACTCAGTTCAACTTCAGAGATATTGATCTGGTCAGTTAAGTAGTAGGGAGGGCCGTTAATCAGTTTCAGCTGCTTTGGTGTTAATGAAATTAACAACAGGTGCAGTAGAGGAGCAACAATGAGACACCCCCCCAGGACAAGGTCATTGACATTTTGTCCCCCCTCATCTTTTCCCACTGATTCTTCACTAGTTCTGCAGTTGACTTGGGTCAGCGTCACTACTAGTACCACGGTGCGGTACCTGGACCCTACAAAGGGTTGCACAGGTAGTCCAACTACTGAAGGATGGCACATCAATATGTGCCATTGCCACAAGGTTTGCTGTGTCTCCCAGCACAGTCTTAGGAGTACGGTGGAGATTCCAGGAGAAAGGCAGTTACTCTAGGAGAACTGGACAAGGCTGTAGAAGGTCCTTAACCCCTCAGCAGGACCGGTATCTGCTCTTTTGTGCAAGGAGCAACAAGATGAACACTGCCAGAGCCCTACTGCTGTGAATGTGTCTGACCAACCAATCAGAAACAGGCCTCATGAGGACGGTCTGAGGGCCCAACGTCCTGTAGTGGGCCCTGTGCTCACTCGCCATCATCTTAGAGCTTGATTGGCATTTGCCACAGAACACCAGAATTGGCAGATTCGCCACAGGCTCTGGAGACACCATGGAGAATGTTTTGCTGCCTGCAACATCATTCAGCATGACTGGTTTGGTAGTGGGTCAGTGATGGTCTGGGGAGGCATATCCCTGGATGGACGCACAGACGGCACCCTGACTGCTATTAGGTATCAGGATGAAATCCTTGGACCCCTTGTCAGACCCTACGCTGGTGCAGTGGGTCCTGGGTTCCTTCTGGTGCACAACAATGCCCGGCCTAATGTGGCGAGAGTGAGCAGGCAGTTCTTGGAGAATGAATGAACTGATACCATTGACTGGCCCACCGGCTCGCCTGACCTAAATCCAATAGAACACCTCTGGGACATTATGTTTCGGTCCATCTGACACCACCAGGTTGCACTTCAGACTGTCCAGGAGCTCAGTGATGCCCTGGTCCAGATCTGGGAAGAGATTCCCCAGGACACCATCCATCATCTCATTAGGAGCATGTGGAGGCCATACAAACTACTGAGTACCATTTTGAGTTGCTGCAGTGGAATTTGGGTTAAATGGACGAGCTGCATCATTTCTTCACTTTGATTTTCAGGGTGTCTTTGAATTCAACCCTCTGTAGGGTGATCATTTCATTTCCATCAGACGATGTGGCAAGACAGGATGCAAGCGCAAGTGTTTTAATGAAGAGTAAAAAAGACAACAAACCAAAGACAAAACTGGCAAACTGAGAAACGCTGAACAGGAATACAAAAATAACCGACAGGGAGACAAAACCAATCGACAAGGAGACAAAACGACTGGCATGGAAAGAAAACACCAGCAGGGGAACAAACGCCAAGCAAGAACAAAGGGCACAACATGGAGTATAAAGAAACAAGGGCTAACAAGAGACATCTGGGAAGGGGTGGAGCCAGAAACAAGGGACAGGTGAGGGGCCTGACAAGAGGGCGGAGACAGGAGGAGCAAAAAACCAAAACAAACAGAAGCACATGGAACAGAGCAGCAAAGAGCACAGGGACATGACAAGACCGAAACAGAAAGCCAGAGAAGACAGGCAGACATGAGCAGGACAGGGCAGGACGTGACAGAGCCATACAAGCTAGCTGAGGTGGCATCATCAAAGGTAACTTTGACCCATTTTTCTCTTTTAATTTCAGCAGAATTGAAGCTGCATGGACTTTATGAAGCACATAGCACACTAGGTGATACACAAGCTGATGATGCCATGAATACAGTCACAGGAGAAGGAGAAGAATGATTTGTGACAAGTGACTTAAAAAAAAACTGACAAACTCCACAACATCCACAGAAGAGTGTCGTGTGCCCGGGAACTGACCCCGGAATCTGGCCCGGGAATGTTGAAAAGTTGCACTCAACCATAAAGCTGCCAAAAAGAGTTTGGTAATGAACTAGACACTTTCCGGACAGCAACTACTCGAGTGGATGATGCCAAGAACCCAATTTAGAATAACAAGCCCTGGTAAACACACTGGGCTTCGGATGCTCTCCCTGAGCACATGCTAGCGAAAAGGGGAAGTCAGTAATGATGTCATTCCAGGTGCTGTTTAGATCCCGTTAGATCCCGCACTGCACCACCACCACAGTCGGTAAATACACCACTTTAATGTAAAAGGCTGAAATTTAATGGCGTCTAAACTACTTAGCTAAAAGTTCATCAGGTGACGAGCGAAAAGGCTGGTTAGAAGCCCCGAGCTCTTTAACTGAAATCAGAGCGACGCTTGCCCCTCTTTGCCTGATTGCTGTCAGGAAGGAGGCCGATTCCTGGCTCTAAATGCACTCTGAATGCCACGGTTCTATAAGCTGCCCAGTAAGATTAGAGTGACAGCGGTGTGAAGGGTTGAAGGCACTTTCTGACACCCACAGAGGATTTTAGTCATGCCTCAAGAGAATATGCCTCTCGCACCAGCTACAGAAACCCGAGGTACATTTGACTGACAGCACTGAATATAAAAGAAAGAGCATGTTCTCCCATTCGGGCTTCAAGAGCCCGCAGGTAAAAATAAACGAGTGATGGTGCTTTTACTCGGCGAGTCAGCCAGTGGCGTTTGTATGGCTTAACGAATGTTGATCACTCGCTGTTCATTGGTCATTACACATGTATAGCACCAGTGACTGAAACCTAGCTAGTAGCCTGTAACGCCTCCACGAGCACCAGTAACAGCTGGGACTGGATTTGGCATGTACTGGACACGTTTCTGGATGTAGGCAGTTGGTCCATATTTGGTGGATGCCTTCCCTGGCACATATCCGAGGAGAATTCCCTGTAGACTGGGATTTTATCCACTGCTGGTAGACTCGTATGACCGTACGCTTCCATACACCTGCAGATTCAGCTACTTCCTTCACACTATGGTCTTTGGCCACGCCCACATGCCGTCCCTCCTTTTAGCCAATCATTAACATCTGCTCTGGAGCCATTTTCCACACATGGAACGAGACATGAAGTAAATGACATGGGGTTGCATGACTGACAGTTGGGTGATGAAAGTCGGGTTGTCGTTGAGAATTTGATGATGACATCATGAACAAAACCTTTTCCAACAAGCTGTGGATTGCATTGGTAGCCATCAGAGTACCGGAGATACTGACCCTGGAAATCTTGGAAATTGATATCCCACTTAAGTGCGCTCTAGGCAGTCATGTGACAGAGACAGGCCTTATCGCTGCACCTGACAGCCACGACTACAGACATCCAGTGAGCAGTGGTGTCCTCCATGAGTCGTCCTGTTAGTGCAGCACCATTGGCAGACGGCTGCACCACGCAGGACTACCTGCACACAGACCGTTACCACCACTATCCTTAACACCACGTCACCATCACCAAAGACTGCAGTGGTGTCGTACCAGACTGTCATGGAGTGACTCAGAATGGCAGCGGGTCATCTTCAGTGACGAGTCCCGCTTTAGTCTTGGTGGAGACACCCAACGAATCCGTGTGTGAAGGCACCGTAGTCGCGTCGCATGTCCAGAAGGCCTGGTGTCCCTCCACCTCCACCCCTACCGCACCATCTGCAGGAACTGTGTGAGAATATTCAAAGCCTTATGCAAACGATCTTCAAAGAAACAGGAAAATATAAGACCCTTGCCTGTGTTTGATTTGATTGAACAGGACGTCTCCATTGTTGTAGTGACAAACGTAAGACGGCAGCTAAAAATGTTTAAAGGACGAAGACAGATGTAGAAGTGTTCAGCGCTCTCATTGTTGTTCATCCGAGCTGGAAACATGAAGGATTACGCATAAAGGCCTGAGAACTGTAGCGGCGTATGTGCAATCGCTGGTTGACTTTCTACACAAAGCTTTCTTCAGCCAGCATTTTCTATGCTTCACAGCCTCCCACTTGCTTACCTCGGCCGACCTCTTCAGTGGGCGATCTGTGCTTACTGCAGGCCCCCAAAACTCCACTCGATACTCGCAACCTGCCATTCACAGCCCACCCATCAGCATTCTCGCACCACAACCCTGCTCAGTCCATAACAGAGGAGAGTACCATTCAGCCTGCAAGCCCACATTATTGACAGCCTTCAAGCTATTCCTGAAATTTGAACTTGTGAGCTCGGTGTTCTCAAAATGAGGATGCAGTTTTCCTGGGGTAGTAAACGGATTTTAAAGGGAGATAATATTTTACTACCTGACTGCAGTTTGGAAGTTTGGACACTCCCGGGTCAAGCGGCATGTCGGTTTTCCAATCAAGTCAAATGAAAATGGATTTGTCACCAGATAAAAATGGGTCACCTTGTGTGTTTAAGGTGGTAGTAACTTCAGGCTCCTGCAGGATGAAGACGTTGGGGCTATAAATTAATGCAGGGTGTGAGTGACGGGATAGTCTGGGATAGATTGGGAAAAGGTGCTACGGTGCAGGGAATGTCTCGTTCCATGTGTGGAAAATGGCTCCAGAGCAGATGTTAATGATTGGCTAAAAGGAGGGACTGCATGTGGGCGTGGCCAAAGACCATAGTGTGAAGGAAGTAGCTGAATCTGCAGGTGTATGGAAGCCTAGGGTCCAAAAATCCCAATTATTCTCTGCACTGTGGGAAGGCATCCACCAAATTACAGTTCTTTGATGCAAGTGTGTCTGAACACTGATCTGGCCTACATCCAGAAACAGGCCAAATCCAACCCCAGCTGTTATTGGTGCTGGTGGAGGCTTTGAAAGCTATTAGGTACGTTTCCGTCGCAGGTTTGTCCAGTTAGCTTATAAATTCATATTTATTAATAAATATATTAATGAGCTATTATCCTTTTCCTATTTCTTTCTTTCCTTTAGTGTAGGTTGTTAGAATTCCAGGTGATCTCATCTTGTAACACAGTTTTTGGCTGCTGGTGGGGCTGGAAGTTGTAGCAGGATGCCAGTATGCCTTTTAACCGCCCTGATGGTTGACCAGTCAGAACAGAGTGGACGAGCTGACCATAGTTACTCCCTCCTGGACTAAAAAGCTCCTCCTCCTGTTAGTTCTGTGTTTCTCTTCTCATCCAGGATCGACCTGAGGAGGATGGGTACCGCCCTTGAGCCTGGTTCCTCTTGAGGTTCCTTCCTTACCCAAGAGAGATTTTCCTTGCCACTGTTGCCTCTGGCTTGCTCAAGAGGGGGGCTTGGACTCGGTCCCACCCACACACCCTTGTATGTCTATACATTAACTCTGTGTTTTTCTTTTTTATAACAAAAGAAAAACACAGTGAAGGTGCTTTGAGACAACGTTGGTTAAAAAAAAGTGCTATACAAATAAATATCGATTGATTGACTGATTGATTGATTGATTGATTGATTGATTGCCCAATTAGGAGACATTGGGCTCATCTGGGGTGGGGCTTAAAATCACAGCAGAGTGTTTCATAGAGAGAATACAGATGTGCATTATGGGGCTGTTTTTTTTGGACGCATGTAACATAATATGTCCCTTTTAAATGAAAATGTTGACAGAATTTTACATCTGTAATAATTTTATACTGCTGGTTAGCTTTGTCTCTGTGCAACATTGGCTGAAGCAACAATGACAAGAGTTGTTGTGCAGTAAACTGTCACTTGGACATCCATTAGCGGTCAGGAATAGTGCAGGGATCTGGTCATTTCTGAGAGAAATCTTACTGAGGTCATTTTTATGGTCCAAACTACCAAGACTTCTAGTGTACTCAGTCATTCCCTCGCTGTTCCAGACCTAACAAGCTGTCATGTGTCTCGTGTCGTGTGCATTTTGTTTACAGTAGCTGTCAGATTTAATTGTGGTAGGTTGTACAGTTACCTTGTCAAAGCTGTTGACTTTGACTTAGCCACACTAATGGTGCCACCATTCTCCTGATACGGTCAGATACGGAGAATATAGACAGACTCAATAAACAATGACGCCAGGTAAGCTGGGTCCAATTTATAGGGCATGCCAGCAAGACAGGGTTTTACTTATTTGGTGGCTCCTATTAGCTAAACATTTAGTGACTACCAAACTTAGGATGCAGTCACAAACCAAACTCAGGCGAACTCTTAAAGGTTGTTGATTTGTACTTTGGTTGTTTGGATAGTTTCCTTCCCTGGTTCTGACCCTTAGCTGCCTTGTTGGTTTTTGCCTCTTGCCTTATGTAGGTACGTGGTGTTAGCTTTCACCGTTTTGGCCTGGCCTGGTTTTCCCCACTATTCATTTGGACTGCCATTTGTTAATAAACATGAAGCCCACCATTTTTTGTTTTTTTTTTGCCCACAAGCATCTTGTTTGCTTGCCCAGTTAGAAACGCCAATTCCAATCGTGTGGAAAGAATCTGGGTAAAGAAATTGGAATTGGGTTAAATGCACTCTTTCACAAAGTGTAATAATATTCACATTATAATTGGCGGCTCTAGAGTCTGTTGGGACCCCAGTCAAACATTCAGAGGGGGCCCCTCCAACCAGCATTCATTAACTTCATTACAGTGTTCATTATTATTATTTTCTAATTATTACTATGGACAGCATTAAGAACTTGGAATTCTAACACATATACATACCCTATTAGGCCCCTACTCATCTGGGGCCCCAGGCAGTTCCCTGCCTGCCTGTTGGAAAGTGGCCCCTCTGCCGATCACACTTTTTAAGTCACGGACCCTTCGTTTACTCAGTATTCGGAAAGACCGAAAGTGGTAAACATACATTCCTTTAGGGGACTCAAAAGAGCCACACCTTTGAAGTTCAGTCCTAGAAGTGTGTTCAGCATGTTCTGCCTTTTCCCACCATCCAAATAACTCCAAACACACTCAGTGGTGTTGAGGTTCTGGACTCTGGGATGCTCTATTATCCTGAGAACAGCAGCAGCTTCTTTGTTTGATGGGCGTGTCTACTTTTCTCAGTGAGGAGCTTCTTGAACAGCTACACCTCCTTTCAGACCTCCACAGTGTTGAGACGTCTTCTCACAGTGGAAGGACGGACAGAAACACTTGTGGATGCTCTCAGATCTGAAGCAGGAGTGGAGCTGGATGTTCTGACTGGGGACAGTGCTGGTGGGTCTAGCAGATTTTCCAGGTGGTTGTTAGGAGTCCCAATTAAACTTTCTAGTTCGTTAAGTGGATAATCTTCTACCTGATCTCCACAGAAAGGTCTCCAGATATCTGAATAACTAGTTGATTGGCTGCTTTGAATGGAGGTCAATAATTGAAGGGCTGGTGGTCTCTGCAGGTCAGGGCTCTACCAGGTCTTCCAGCTGGTTGTTAGGACTCTAGTTTTCTGAAACTTCATCCAAGTGGACTATGTAAACATCTGATCTCCTCAGACCTCCATCCTGAAAACGCTTTCCTTGGTATCTGTCTGGGTGTATCAATGAGCTATAAGCCGATGGTACACAGTCATGCCAAGCTTTTATGATGGCCAGTGATAACTCCCACTTCTAAAGGTTGAAAGTGGCTTCTTGATATGAAAGGCCAATGGATACTGAAGCTCCTAATATCTATCTTGTGAGTTGAGAGGGTGCAGAAGGTCAGACTGACCCATTTTTATTTTATTTTTTTATTTTTGCCCTCCATGTAATTGGATACCTAAAGGAGCACAAGCACATACTTCATTTCGAGTAAGTGGTACGCTGCTCTGGGAGCCAGTCGATGCCTATTGATCTCCCTCATGCTCTGTAGGCCCGGAGAAGGTTTCCGTCATGTCTGTGAAGTTTCTTTTATCGAACAGAGTATGAATTAGAACATGCAGAAACGTGCGAGCGGTTTCTGTGAGCGTCCATGGCTTGATCTAAACACTGGACACAAAAAACAGCCTTTTCCAGGAATTGCCTTGTTGCTTTGAAGCTGTAGATTAGACTTCAAAGATCACTGACTCTTATTACAAGAGAACTAGTCAAGCCAACATGTTATCTAAGACTATACATGCTCTACTTAATCTAGCCAATCAATTATATATCGTCACTGTCCAAAGAAAACCATGTATCTCCATTTTTGTTGATTTTTACTTTTGACTTATTGGATCACATGAGCTGTTATTTATACTTTGTCTAAATTTTTTATAAAGAATGGACTAATAGAAATGTCCCAAAACTGTTTGGAAAGATGTCTGGTTCCATTGACTTCCATTCAAATTAAATGAGGTTTTTGGCCTGTCCTGTAAAGTTGTCATTTTGGAGATAGCTGTTTTTCTTTGGACAGCGACGATATGCTCCATAAACCTATCTAGCTCTGCTGTAATTATTTATTCTGTAATTCTACAGAACGTCTAATCTACTATAAAGCATGCACTTGTTGTCTGATTTGCCTGTTTGGTCCCAAAAATAATGATTCAGTCCCACGTCTCAGAGCCAAATGAATCATTCAAAGCTTCTGAATGGTCCCAAATTAATGATTCAGTGCCATTGAATCTGTTTTCTTCTGGGCCCAGATTAGGCTCTGTGAAAAAGCCAGGCTTGGCAGTGCCTTGATCACTGGACTTGAGAGGAGCTCTCCGGAGGGCTTACTCACACATCCCAGTTGAGTCAGAAAAGTCTCAACTTTGTGTTCACCATCTGACTTCCTTCCTGTTTCCACCTTTGTAGCTCTCTTTTCTTCTATCCATCCCGACAGACCTCCTTCCCCTCTCCTTCTAGGACTGAAGCTGAGCTGAGTCCAAAAATGCTAATGCGGTATGCTAACAGCATTTGCCCAGTGTTAATGTTCCCATATAGTAGCTTTCATTTGCTTTTTGCAGGTGCATTAATTTCCTATCTTGTATAAACAGTGAATGTATTCAGGTATTTATGCTGGTGTTATTTAAAATACGTTCGGTTCGTGTATCCATTTCAAATTTACATTCATTATCTAAACTCAGAGAAAAACACAGAGTCCTCTGTGACTGAAACATACCATACAGTGTGTAATACCTACAGGAGCACCAATAAAAGCTGGGATTGGATTTGGCATAGACTGGAAAAGGATATGACATAAGCAAGGATGGGCCGTATCTCTGTACCTGACCGACCTAGACAGCCACCATTGCAGACACATCCAGCGAGCAGTGGTGTCCTCCATGAGTCATCCTGTTAGTGCAGCACCATTGGCAGGCGGCTGCACCACGCAGGACTACATGCACCGTTACCACGACTGTCCTTAACACCACGTCACCGTCACCAAAGACTGCAGTGGTGTCGTACCAGACTGTCATGGAGTGACTCAGAATGGCAGCGGGTCATCTTCAGTGACGAGTCCCGCTTTAGTCTTGGTGGAGACGCCCAACGAATCCGTGTGTGGAGGCACCGTGGTCAGCACCGAGATGAACGGTTTGCTGTCACACGTCCAGAAGGCCTGGTGTCCCTCCACCTCCACCCCTACCGCACCATCTGCAGGAACTGTGTGAGGATGTTCAAGCTGCATGGGATGGATTACCACAGGACACCATTAGGAACCTCTACAGCTCCATACCGAGACGTCTGGCATGTTGGGTTAGCAAACACGGCGGCCCGACGCCATACTGAGAGACAGACTTCTGTATGTGTAGCTCAATAAATATTGATCATATCAGTCTAAATTTATCATCAGTTATTGATCCTGGTCACCTTTATCTTCCTTCCCCACACACCTGCACTCCCACACCTCCTTTCTGGGTGCAGCTGTTCTCTGGATGATGAGTGAATACATCAACTGACCTTGGTGCTTGGGTAGCCCTGTCACCCCAGCAAGAAGTCCTTTCTATGTTGATATGTCATGTCCTCCTCGTGTCTGCGTAGGCTCCAGGTTTTTCCCACAGTCCAGAGACGTGTAGTCAGGTAAACTGGAGACGCTAAATTGTCCACAAGGTGTCAAGAAATGCTGGTATAGGCATTCACAGCCCCCGCAACCCAGGCGGATAAGCAAATAGGAGATGAATGAATGAATCTTCTGCTGAAGCTTTATGGTCAGATGATTAGCGATGCCAGGAAATGACCCCTCCTCCGCCCCCAGTGGACAAAAAGCCAATCGTTAATGCTGAACATACAATTTCAGGAACAGCCTCACTCAGACCTGCTGAAAGGAAATGGCGATAGTGGCCAACCGTGCATGTTTGCATGTCTCGGTACCTGATTGAAAGTGCTTGACCCCTTTTTCGGAATGCATGAGAGCGCACAGGAGAACACACCAGGCCAGATAAAAGGCTATGAATAGTAGAAGAGCGCATGCCGGGCTGTGTGAGCTCGCTGCTATTTACCATCACAGAGAGCGTGTTGTTTGAGAGAGTGGCAGAGGCGCGGATTGGATGAGAAAGCCCGCTTCAATATTTACTCTCCGTCCTCTTAGAGGCATAAAGTGCATCTGGCAAACAGGATGAACATGCCCTGTTGTATACCCCCATGCATTAGTATAGCGAGGCAGATGGTGCCGGCGATGTTAAAGGTCTTCTTCGGAACGCAGGAATCCGCTCATCCCCAAGAAACCCTCTTTCCAAGAACAAAACCAGGCAGGAGACTTGCTCAAGAGGAGCGACACTCAAGTACATGCCGCCAGCAAATTGGGTGCCGGTGACACATGCCTGTGGGGTCTTAAATAACTCCAGGTTTTAAATTCCATCATTAACCACCTGAAGTGCCAGACTTTGTGCAACGAAATTCTTCCGATTCTGTAATTACATGGAATACAATGCAAACTATTCTCTGGAAGTGCTCACCAGAGTCTCCTGGCCATGGACGGGGTTAATCTAAGGATTCCTTGGAAACTGTGGAAAGCTAATCATGAGCGTGAAGTTGCACGGCAAGGAGTTAACCAAAACAGAGAGACTGGCAAGCTCCTGTATAATAACCGATGCATTTATCAGATGCACAGACACAACACAAACGCTTCAGGGCTTTGGCGGAGCATGCCAAGCAAGGCTGACGTGGCGAACCATTCGTGTTTTCCTCCATCAGCACCAATAACAGCTGTGGTTGGATTGGGCATGTACTGGACAAGTTTCTGGATGTAGCCACATCAGTGTTCAGACACTCTTACATCATAGAATTGGTCAGTTGGTTCCAGATTTGGTGGATGCCTTCCCTAGCACTGTTCCGAGGAGAATTCCCTGTAGACTGGGATTTTAGCCACTGCTGGTAGACCCGTATGACCGTATGCTTCCATACACCTGCAGATTCAGCTACTTCCTTCACACTACGGTCTTTGGCCACGCCCACATGCAGTCACTCCTCTCAGCCAATCGTTAACATATGCATGTGTTTTCCACACATCGATGAAGACATTTCCTGCACTGTAGCACCTCTTCCCAATCTATGGATCCCGTCACTCACACCCCTCAGGTATTTATAGACCCATCATCCTCATGCAGCACCATCTGCAGGAGCCTGAAGGTACTGCATCATGCACATTAGAGATCTACCGTTTTGATTCATGAAAAGAAGCTGAAGGTCGTGTCACCTGGAAAGATATTATGGGGACCACTATTATACAGTGCTCCAGCGAGCGTTCCAAGCTTCAGGGGCTGTTATTCCCGAGCCTTGCTGGAGTTCAGCCAAATACATATTGATGACTGCCTTGCGGTTTGTGCCTCTCCACCTCTCCAACACCTTTTGTTCTCTTTATTTGGTCTTCGGTTCGAACCTCAGCCGAGAAACAAAAACCCAATGCCTGCCCGAGCAACGGACACAGAAGCCGAAATCAATCAATTTGCATTGGAACTGAAATCAGAGTAGCTGGTGGTCCGCATAAGAGACGGCAAGGTGGGGAGGTGAAAAGCC
>JAMWET010004861.1:0-37500 GCA_024036415.1 Prochilodus magdalenae | reverse complement strand
GAAAGGCCTTTCCGTGAAATCACGCCGGGACGCCATATTAGACCCGGTTCTCCGCATGTGACCCTCTTGACTTTAACTTTAATAACGCTTCCCATAAACAAACACAAACACATACAGAATAAAGTAGCTTCTAATCCCCGAGTCAGCCAGCACCACTACACGAGTCACCCTCGCTGCTCTCCCGCTCCGACACGAGGACGGATGAAGTACAGAGCGTCTCCTGCTCCGATAAGGCAGGAGCGGTGAAAATGGCGGCGAAAGTTAATTAGCCAAAGGAAATTGGGCAGCAGTCCATATCGGGCAGCTCCAGAGGAGCCAATCTCCCCAAGCCCTGAGGGCCAGCTGTCTGAGCCGCCGGACACAGCCTGCCATTGATAGGTAAAAGGGCTCAAGTGATTTTGCAGGGAAATAAAGAGAAAGAAAGAGAGAGAGTCGGCCGTCCTTCCAGTTTCTACACTGTAAAACAAAAATCCAAATTTTATAGGAAATAGCACCAAATTTTTTTTCTCTTTTCTGTTTGGTTTGTTCTGTATAAAAGCCAACTGTAATTTTTTAAATTTTATTTGTATTATAATTTTACTGAAAACTTATATGTACTTCTTTTTACGGTAAAAATACTTTATTACTTTATTTTATTATTCAATAATTACAAAATTATTTAGATAATATCTTAAATTTCACAAATTCACGTACAATTAATTGAATAAGGATTAGTTTTATACACAAAACATGATCAGTTTGATGAAATAAAGTCAAATATCCTAAAAAAAAAAAAAAAAAAAACCAAAACCAATAGATTTACAGCAAAAATCAATAGAATTTTTTTTTATTATTTTACAGATATTTCCTGATTTATTAGGATTAATTTCCAAATACTGTCAGCTGGGTTTCATCATTCCTCGTTGGCTCCTGGCTTCATCAGTTTGCATATTGACTTACTCACCTGCTTTGTGTTCATTTCACCTTTGTCCTGACCACTGAAGAACTGGGTAACACAGTGTACAGAGAAACAGATAGACTACAGTCTGTAACTGTACACCTACAGAGGGCTTCTCTGGCTTAAGTGGTGTTAAGGTTCAGTCTGGCATTGATCATGTCATCCCAATAGTCAATTGAATTTGGTTACCTGTTTGATTTAGTACTGAAGGACAGCATTGTACTGAAGGATGCGTAGTTTAAAATCAGTGTTTTGTGTTTAAATGGGAATTTTTGGGAATGTCGGATATTAAAAGCAGGTTGATGTTCCGAAACACCCAAGTGTACCAAATAGGTAAATATAGACCACATCCAGAGTAGGGGCAAAGCCATTTCTCCCAGTGCTGTGACTAATATGCCTGAGCGTGATAGGCCACCTTCATTTAGAAAGTGTGCATGTAAATAATGGTGCAGTTCTCCGGAAGGCTGGAAAACCGGCGCTGTACTCTGTCAACTCCAGCAGGGATAACCTTCTGGCAGAGGTACCCGTCACCCCATTTGTCCAATTCTGTAAATACTAACCACGTAATTTCATGCATGTTGATTCATTATTGCTACCAAAGCACTCAATCTTGCCTTTCGATATAATGCAGGAGCTGCAAGGCGACCAAACTCTGCCAGCGATGTGGCTCGGAGGCAGTGGCTTTCAACAATGCAATCCAATTAAAGGAAAAGCTCATTGAAAACATATAGGCAAACATAATCTTCGATTATCCCACGTAGATGAAACCAGACAGGCTAGTGTGGACCTGGCTGATGGTGGGGAGAGAGCCTGAATAATTGGATTGTGACAGGCTGGTCAGCGTAATTCATTTCATAGCTTTCAACAGTTCTCATCTTTCGTTTTTCCCATTTACCCTGTAATGCGTATCACACGAGATTCCGACTGTTGGATGATCACAGAATGAAATGTTGAATGTAATACTGCAGGACTATTTCAGCATCAATAGAGCCTGTTTAAGACTCCCTGTGTTAGATCAGTCTCACAAGCAGCTCTTAAATCCTTGTTTTGTTATTAATGTGCCGTTATATGTCCAGAATGTGCTTCTATGCTTGGTATGGATCATTCATTTCTATAGAAGCTGGTTCAGCTGAGTCTCAGATGAGAGAATATAAGCTCCCTTTGAGCTCATAGCCGTATACATCCATGGGCATATTCAGTCATACAGGAGGGGGAGCCATTCTGCCAGGCCTGAGTGTTCTCAGCCACGTCCCTTTAGGTCTGACACACCTGCCCCCTTTGTAGTCAACCTACTGTGTTATATCACTAACACTTTGAAGTGTGGCAGCTTTGGCTCCGCCTCTGAACAGCTTCTGATGCTTGGTTACATCGCCGGGTAGCTGGCAAAGGGAAAAGTGATGCTGACCAATAATATCATAGCATGTTTACCCGGCCTGTCCCACCACCTCACCTTTCTGTTCCATGGCAACACCAGTCATCACCATAGTTCCCAGCTGTATATACAGGCTCTAATGCGTATGGCTGAACTCCTTCATTTTCATTCTGGGACACTCTCCCTCCCCCTGGATACTGGTATTTTGGCACCCCCCTCCCTACGAGTGCTGGATGAGATGCAGGAGGCAAGTAGCCCTACATGATTGACAACAGCCTGGCATCTGGGTTTGACTCAGTGTTCTTTTGTCCCCGTATTTCTCTTCACTCCAATATCTCAATCAACTATCAGACTAGTACCAACAGCTCATGTTTTAAGACTGTTAGCAACACATCCTGACGGTACACAAGACCGTTCTTCTGCCACAGTCGCAATTTAGTAAAGTCTGTACTCCTCCAGATGAAGATAATAAGTCAGTAAGAATTATTCATATGTATTTATGAATTTATGTATTTATTATTAGTACATGAACAACAACCTAAACTAGCATAGTATGCTGATGAACTGACTGTTACCTTTATTACTGTGTAATTACTATGTAATTATAAAGTAACTACAATTGAATTACTGCTCTTACTTTGTAAGGAGTTCACCATATCAACGTTTATGGTAATGGTCACAGAATATTTTATTTCCATGCTTGCAGGACAGTGCTAAACTTTTTTATTTACTTTTTTATCAAATTTGAAAAAAGAAAACTCCAGCTGCTCTTTGTTTGTTTAACTGAAGCTGATGAACACACCCATAGAACTGGTCCAACATTAGTGTGGTGATACTAGTTATGTAAGCTCAAGCTGGACAAATAAAAATTGTCACCTGTGACAGAAATGTACCTAATAGCATGTAATACCATGACCACAAATAACAGCTGTGACTGGATTTGGCATGTACTGGAAGTTTCTGGATGTAGCCGCATCATTGGTCAGGTTGTCCAGATTTGGTGGAGGCCTTCCCTGACAGAATTCCGAGGAGAATTCCCTGTAGACTGGGATTTTATCCACTGCTGGTAGACCCGTATGACCGTACGCTTCCATACACCTGCAGATTCAGCTACTTCCTTCACACTATGGTATTTGGCCACGCCCACATGCAGTCCCTCCTTTTAGCCAATCATAAACATCTGCTCCGTATCACCTCTTCTCAATCTATGGATCTCTTCACTCACACGCAGCAGGTATTTATCGCCACCTGCAGGAGCCTTAACTCCCACCTTAAACACCCGAGCTGACTCACTGTTTGTCCTATGAACCTGAAATGGCTCCAGTTATTTGGAGAGAAGACTGGCTCCATCGACTTTACTGGAGATGGAAATCACATTACTTCACTTTTAATGTGCATCCATGGAACCAAACTTCATTCCAGATAATTCTGAGCCAGTGTTTTGGTCCATTCATCCAATCACACACAATGCAAAGGGCAGCATGGACTTCCGAATTATGGCAAAAACCAAAAAATGGCAAAAATTGGATTTACAAGGTTTTGTTCCCATTCTGTGTTTATATTCTGAATAGGGCTACATTTGCAGACTGTTGGTGCACAATTTGCCATCATCACCCTCCATCAGTGTCTGACCATAGAACCAATACTGTCCAGATACTGTTGGGGTGGTAACCCACCCATTGTAGTCATTGCACAGACTAGTGTTGCTACAAGGTTGAGAGTGGCTCACTGCCCAAGAATATTCAGACTGACCCCTAATGAAGGGCTGGAGAAACATGAACCCTAGAGTTACAGTCTCTCTACGCCCACAAGGTGGAGCTATGAGGGAGGTGTATATGAGGGAGGTATATGTATACATAAACACATAGGTGCAGATGTCATTCATTACGGGCCATTATTGTAGAAAGGCCCATGGGCCAGTCTTTACTCCACCTCCATGAATGTTTCAGCAGCCAGAACCAACACAAAGGAGATTGTTAGGAGGGTGAAGTGGATACGGATGGTTTCATGTTGTATGGGTTTTGGCCAAGATTGGTACCGGCTTATCCTAATGGTACACTAGAGTGTTCCTCTGTCTTTGATAAGAGAGCAGCAGGAGACTATGACAGATTACTGAAGTTGGTACTCCTTCAGATGAAGATAAAATGTCAGTAAGCACTATTGATATTAATTTTTTTCAACAGTCAATAGACAATATCCTAAACTAGAATATTATTTTCTATAATATATTTTTAATAGTTTATTTCTGATGAGCTGACTGTTATTTTCATACTGTGTAATTACAAAGTAATTACAAAACAATTACGAAGTAATTACTGTTATTACTGGAGGAACATAAACCCTAGAACTACGGCCTCTCTACACCCACAAGGTGGTGCTACCAGGAAGGTGTTTCTAATAAAGTGGCCAGTGGGAACGTACTATATGCACATAAACACATAGGTGCAGATGCAATTCATTACCTGCCATTATTATAGAAATGCCCATGGGCCAGGCTTTACTGTACCTCCATGAATCTTTCAGCAGCCAGAACCAACACAAAGGAGATTGTTATCAGGAGGAAGTGGATGCGGATGGTTTAATCCACCTGGGTGCTGTTAAAGCTGGGACAGCGAGCGCCGTGAGTGTTAGAACCCGAGCAGGAAATAATCCAGTCCATCAGCGCTGAGGAAGAGCAGGGGATGGTATGTAGTACACACCACATCTGCTGTGCTTCACTAGCCCCAATTTTCCCAGAAACCCACATTAAAAATTACAGAACCAGCACTCTCGCTCCCTCTCTCTCTCTCTCTCTCTCTCTCTCTCTGTCTCTCTCTCGCTCTCTCTCTCTCTCTTTCTCTCTCTCTCTCTGTCTCTCTCTCTCTCTCTCTCTCTCTCTCTTTCTTTCTCTATTTCTCTCTCTCTCTCTTTCTCTCTCTCTCTCTCTCTCTCTCTCTCTGTCTCTCTCTCTCTCTCTCTCTCTCTCTCTCTCTCTTTGTTTCACTCTTGCTCAGTGCATGAAATATTTAAACGAGCCTGACAATTGCTGAAAAGTCCAGGCCAGCATGAAAGCAGGGAGAAATACACAGGAGGGAAGACAAAACCCAATGAGAGAATGGAGAAGGTAAAACATACATACACCTTTCAACAAAGACACTACAGATTGTGTGTGTGTGTGTGTGTGTGTGTGTGTGTGGGGAGAGAATTAGCTATACGGGTTGTCAATGAGAGATTTATCCATCCATAACTACTTCACTATAGCTATTCCACTGGATTCAAATTCAATCTGTCCACAGTTGATTTACAGTAGGTTTACCACATGATGTAAACCATTGTCTGTTTGCCACAAACCACTACACTGTAGTTGTGGAACAACATCTTACGGACAGTTTAGACAAAGATCTGCTTGTACCACAGTGATGGAAGGAAAAGAGGATGGTCCAAAGTATACCATCTGAGGTGTGAAAGCATGGTGGTGGTAGTGCTATTGTATATGTAAAGTACAAGTACAAGTATGTAAGAGCAGTATCTCTATGTCAGAGTGTGAATACTAGAACTAAGGTGCAGGTAGAATACCGTCGCTGTCCAAAGAAAAACAAGTATCTCCAAAAGGGCAACTTTACAGGAGAGATCAAAAACCTCATTTCATTTGAATGCAAGTCAATGGAACCCAACGTTCATTGGACAGTGTCGATATGCAGGAAGTTTTTTGATTATTATTATTACTATTTTTTATTTTTTTGGTTTGTTGATGACGGGACTGCCGATCAAAGCAGCCAGAGGAACGTGTTAAGTGGATAGTCCTATATCATGTGCTCATTAATGTCAGTCATTCAAGCATTGATTGAGATCCTAAGGATGAAAATCCCAGGAGCTGTTATAGGCATGCTTAAACCTGCACATCTGGAATCAACAATCATGCCACGCTCAAAATGACTGACCCCTGACATTTTCTGCCCTGTTCTGATGACTGAACATCACCTCAACTCCAGTTGAGTGAGCTGCTGTTGTAAGTATAAGCCAAGATTTTTGATTTTTTGATTTTTTGGACCACCAAAAATTGATCCCACCCATGTTTGGTGGTTCAGCATCTCCTGTATCGCAATACCAAAGCCCCTGCGACATTCAAACCAAAATACATAGGCAGTACATTGCTTTATCGCCTAGCAGGTTTGAAGTTAAAATGTCTACATACATTTCAGAATCCATATCAATTTAGCATATTTATTCATGGAAAAACAAAAAATTATATTTCATTTTTCTATTTTTCTGTTCCCCCAAACATCAGTATCAAAGAATTTCCATCCGCGTAGTGCACTACTCTTCTGTTACATTAAAATCAATGTGGGCAGTCGTGGGCTGGAGGTTAGGGAACCAGCCTTGTGACTGGAGGGTTGCCGGTTCCATTCCCTGAATGGACAGTAACGACTGAGGTGCCCTTGAGCAAGGCGCCTAACCCCCAACTGCTCCCCGGGCGCCGTGGATAGGGCTGCCTACTGCTCCGGGTAAGTGTGCTCACTGCCCCCTAGTGTGTGTGTTCACTAGTGAGTGTGTATGTGGGTGTTTCACTTCACAAATAGGTTAAATGCAGAAGACTCAATGTGACCCCACTGTGGGATCAGTAAGGGAATAATAAAAAATAAAAAAAATTAAAATATTAAAAGCACAGTGAGATGTTAAATGCATCTCAGGCTTAAAACTCTACACTGGAAAAGAGGCTGTGATAAAGGGTTGTCCTGGGCTGCATCTCATTCAGCGGTAGGAACAATAATGAATAATGACTTTCCTTCCTCCATCCTGTTTCATGATATGTTTTTTTGACAAGGCAGCACTTGGGCACTTTACATGAAAAGGCGAATGCGCAGTGGAGTTATTGGTTTCTGAAACGCAACCCTACACCACAAACAAGCAATCAATCTCCTCAAGATGACACAACAATATCATACAAAAATAATATGAAAATGCAAAGTGTGGGAGATGAAAGCTATGAAAGGCGTTTAATGGCTTAATGCAGGTAAACTAGCGTGAGACCAGGAACAGGAATGGGGCTCGAGTGTGCTACAGGCCCAGCAGAGTGAGGAGTCAGTAGACTTTGCTATAGGCTACAGACTTGTATAGGCGTCTCACTTTGCGAGATCAAAGCTGTCAGTTCAGGCTGAGAGACCTGCCATGCTCACCCAGATGCCAGCCGGCATTCAATTTCAATCCTGTGCTTCTCTCGAGCTGTTCAGACTGGTCACGTGATGGGCTGTTCATCCAGCCGGCCCATTACAACACAATATACACAACTGCAATACAGTAGGATACAATGCAATATAGAATAATGCAGTACAAGGAAGTGTAATATAATATAATGCAATAAGATACAATAAAATATCATATGGTACAGTGCAATATAATACAATGAAGTACAATAAAGCACAGTACAGTACAGTATAATGTACAGTACAATACAATACAAGGCAATGCAATACAGTACATTACAGTATACAATGCAATATGATGCAATACGGTACAATGCAGCACAAATGCAGTACAGTAGAATACAATGCAATGCCACACAGTATAATACAGTCCAAGGCAGTGCAATATAATATAATGCAATATGATAAGCAGTATAAATCAGTATAATGTGATGTATTGGAATGTAATACAATGTAATGCCATACAAGGCAATACAGTACAGTACAATGCAATACAATACAATGAGATGTTAAACAATTCACTACATTACAGCACAAGGCAATGCAATCCAATACAATCCAAAGAAATGTAGTACAATACAATACAATACTGTACAGTACAGTATACAGTACAGTGGCAATGCAATACAGTACAATGGAATGCAATGTGACAGAGTACAATATAATTTAATGCAGTACGATACAGTGGCCTGTACTATGTATAGTTTATAGTCTATAGCTAACAGTTAATAATACTGCTGCCGGTACCGACCCATTTAGGTTTTTCATACTGCACAACACTGTTTATTATAACGCTGTTATTTTTTAATTTGTATTTGTATTTGTATCTGTGCTGTTTTTGTGAAACCGCACTATTATGCAGTGCAATACAGTACCATACAATAGAGTACAGTACAATTCAGTACAGTACAATACAATACAACACAAGGCAGTACAGTACAGTACAATGTAATGCAATGTGACAGTGTACAATTTAATTTAATGCAGTAAGATACAGTTTTATACAATGCAATATGGTACAATATAGTACAATATGAGGCAATGCAAAAGTACCATATAATAGAGTACAGTAGTATTCAGTACAGTACAATACAATACAATACAATACAATACAATACAATACAATACAATACCATCTAATACAGTACAGTAGAATTCAGTATAGCACAATGTAATACAATACAGTACAAGGCAATACAGTAGTGTTGCAGCAGATTTATTTTTATAGTCCTCCTGAGTGTGACACTAAGACATTAATGTGCATATGAATAATTTAAGTGATTATACCTTATTTTTCAAACCTTTGCTTCCAAACTTCCAAACAGCTGCTCTTGCATGAGAGTTTAATGATAAATGAGCTGTTTGAGATGGTCAAGATTACTTGGTGAGAACCAAATGCATTAACTTCTACTGAATGATGAGAATATGTTTTCATTTGTGGAAATACAAGTTTTTTTTGTCACCCAGAACTTCAAGCCAAGGTCTCAGCGCTCCAACTAAATCAGCAGGTTTTTAATTGATCATATAACAGTCATCACATGCTTTAAATATGAAGGGACCAGAAGATAAACTCAGCTGCAATTGCCTCTTAAGCTATTACCATGACAGCACTGAGTCGGATTCAAACTGGGCCAGATGGACGGTCGCCTGCATTTCACCGGTGCTGCTCCTACAGGAGTTATGCCTGGTGGGACTTCGGAGTTAGCGCCCACCGGCCTGTGATTGAGAGCCGCTGCTGTGAATAAATCCAGTACGCAGGATGCTACCCAGTGTCCAACAGGCCCGTTTGCTTATTTAAAGCAGCACTATAACCTGTCACATCTTAACTTACACACTTCTGGTGTTCTTGTTCTAATTACTCCCCCGGTTTGTGCTGTGATTGAGGCGTGCATCGACTACATAATCAATCACCCCTCGATCCCCCGACCCTCTCTGACATCGATTCACTCTGCTTGCCAATCCACATGATTAAGGAAGTGATGTGCTCCCATGCTCTATTGACAGCGCTACCGAGATTTTTACCCCCAGTTTCTTCTCGCCGACTCCGCTGAGGGTTATCTTAAGGCCAGAGCGTGCAGGAAGGCCGGAGAAATAGTTACCAACAAATGATCTGTCTAAGTGCTGCCCTGGACCTGCTCCAATTCAAAGGCAATTAAACCTTCCCTGCCTTCCCTGTTCCTCATTTTAAGGCCTAATTTCAGGCTAATAGCTCCATTTTATGCTAATAAGACACACAAACCAAGAATATACCAACCTCAACCACACATATATATATCTCATAACGCTGTGGTGACAACTGTGGGTAATGTCTTCCAAACCATTTCACAAGGGTTTTCGCCCTGAGGCCAAATTATTGTCTGAGAAACTTCTGACTGGTCATCAAGTTGAGCTGATGTCTGGGTTTTTATAATATTCAGGGTTTTTAGTTGATGATAACTTGTATTTTAAAGGACATATCCAGCATTTAATAATAAAGATTTGTGCGTTTATTGGGGATTTTTAAATAATGTAATAATATGATAATTAATTTATATTAAATTAATTGTTTATATTAAATAATTGATATTAAATAAAATATTTTTCTTTATAAGAAAATATATATTTCAATTAAATGTATATATATATATATATATATATATATATATATATATATATATATATATATAATTATTTTTTATTTATTATTTTTTTTTTTTACAAGACTTATTTTTCTTTTCATGTGGCATGAAAGTTGGGTGGAGTCTAGTTTTTGCCTATTGTTGACTATAGAGATGTGTTGTACATGAAACCTCTGGTCGGTGTCTTTATACAGTGCTCCTCACAATTATTGGCACCCCTCGTTAATATGTGTTCTTAGGTTTACAATATATATATTTTTTTAATAACATAGGACAACAATGCAAAAAAAGAGAAATATCCAACCCAGTGCATTTATTCAGTGGGAAAGAAGAAATCGGTAGAAATAGGCCTCTGTGCCACATCATATTTATACCCCAGGGAAACAGGAAGTGATGGATTACTAATGAAAGGTTCCTAGACACTCTGAACTTTATAAAATACAGTAGAAAAGAATATTTTCTAGGAATTGTTAGGGGTGCCAATAATTGTGTTACAGGTGATTTTATGATATTTTTTAATTCAAGTTAAAAGTAAAATTTTCTACAATTTTCAGTGAGATATTATGCCTCTGCAGTAAAAGTGTAATTTATTTTAGGGCTTTTAACATGAGGCAGGCCTATAATTGTGGGGGGTGCTGTATTGTCACTGTCCAAGAAAAAACAAGTATCTCCTAAATGGCAACTTTACAGGAAAGACCAAACACCTAATTTCGTTTCATGTAAGTTAATGGAACCTGCTGTGTTCAAACGATGCATAAAGTAAAAATCACCAAAAATGTACGTTCATGTTTTCGGACAGCAGCGATATCCTGGCTAGCGTGTATCATGGGGCTTTGAGGTTCATTACCAATTATGATTCTCCTACTCATCAGTGTGTGTTGTATTTGTGGACTGGTCTTCTCTAAGTGCACGCCATCTCGGTTACTGGTATGGTTCTCTATAAAAAGCCGTGTCTGGTAAACTTCCTGTTTCTTTGTCTTCTCGTTTAAATGTGAAGTATGGAAATCCCAGTCCTTGTGCTCTTGATATGATGCTATTCGTTTTTCCGAAAGTTCCGACTGAACTGGGAAAGATGGCTTTTAGGTTTTCTGCACCCTCTGCCTGGAACGACCAACAAAATGAACAAAGGTTCTAAATGTAGTGCCGCTGAATATTTTTAGTGCTATGGCAAAGTGCTGTTGTGTAAAAGTACTTGTGCTGAAAGGCTTTGTTGCTGTCCTTCTTGGTCAGATCTCCCTTGTAAAAGAGATCTGTGATCTCAGTGGAACTGACCTGGTTTAACCTGGTTAAATAGGCAGTTGTCAGCATGTAAGGCCCAAGCACTCTAATTGGTGGTCGAGGGAGAGATTGATGATCTGTCTTCAATTCTGGGTGCTTGGTTGTACTGGTTCATACTGTACTGTACTGTAATGCATTGCATTGTACAACATACCAGTGTATTGCATTGTACTCTATTGCATTGTAATGCATTGTACTGTGGTATATCATATTGTTTTGCATTGTACCACATACCATTGCATTGTGTTGTACTGTATTGCATTGTACTGTAATGCATTGTATTGCATTGTACAATGCTATGATGCATTGGACTGTGTTACATTGTATTGCATTGTACCACATACCAGTGCATTGCGTTGTACTGTATTGCATACTCTATTGCATTAATTGCATTGTACTGTGGTATATCATATTGTATTGCATTGTACCGCATACCAATGCATTATATTGTACTGTATTGCATTGTACTGTGTTACATTGTATTGCATTGTACTATGGTATATTGCATTGTACTGTGGAATATTGTATTGCACTTCATTGCATCTCATTGCATTCTACTATACTGCAATGCACTGCTTTGTACCGCATTACATTGCATTGTACAGTATGGCATTGCATTGTACCATATAGCATTGCATTCTACTGTTATGCATTGCATTGCATTGTATGGCATTACTTTGCATTGTGCTGTGTCACATTGTATTCTTCATGTACAGCATATCATTGCTTTGTATCGTACTGTATGACATTGCATCGTATTGTACTGTATTGCACTGCATTGCATTATACCATATTGCATTGCATCACTTTGTACTGCATGGGCGGCGGTCTCCACTGCTGCTGTGTTCAATAAAGAGCACTCGTTTAACAGCGCAACATTTCCTGCATCTCCATCTTCACCAGGACACTATATACCATTCCTGCTGATAGATACAAAATCCATTTATGGGGCAAATTTGGTACATTTGATTACTCTTCCTGATGTCAAAAGTGTGCTCATCTCTAAACACAGTGATCGCTTACTGTAAACCATTTGCAAATGTCCTGTTACACTGCGTTCAGTAAACGGAGCATAAACCGCAAGACTAGATTGCCTGTCCAAGCTGATTCCGAGGGCATCTGCCACTGCGTCCACAAGCAGAGTAAACACAGAGTAAACTCTGGCAGTCGGCGCGCTGCCTGCAAACCTGCACACTCCCGTCTGTCAGATCTCTTCACACTTGTCGTACAAGAACCATCTGCAGCTCACTCATGCACCACGATGCAGCCTGACAGCTTGGCTCACTCTAATGCACCTCCAGCAGTACTGGGCACACATCTCACGGCTAAAGCCAGAGCGCTCTTTCAGGCTGCTGATTATTCCAGTGTGCTTATAGAAGCTCATTACGTGGTTATTACAACCATTGACAGTTCACAGCCTGGCTGCACATTCTTAAGGTCACCGTGCATGGTTAATAAAAGTACAGGTCACATGGTAAATACATAAAACCTACAGTATGGGATAAATAAACAAGCCAGATTCTGAATATATAGATTCATAACTGTGTTGATATCATATCATAGGTGTTCTATCGGGTTGAGGTCCAACCAGTCAAGTTCTTCCACACCAAATTCGCTCATCCATGTCTTTATAGAGCTCGCTTTGTTGGAACAGGAAGGGACTGTCCCCAAACTGTCCCCACAAAGCTGGTACATTAAGAGTTCCTCTCACTGGAACTAAGGGGCGGAGCCCAACTCATGAACAACAACCCCACACCATAATCCCCCCTCCACCAAACTCTACACTCGGCACAGTGCAGTCAGACAAGTACTGTCTCATGGCAACCGCCAAACCCAGACTAGTCCATCAGGTTGCCAGACGGGGAAGCAAGATTGGTCACTCCAAAGAACACGTCTCCACTGCTCTAGAGTCCACCACAGAAAGATAGATAGATAGATAGATAGATAGATAGATAGATAGATAGATAGATAGATAGATAGATAGATAGATAGATAGATGTGGGTAGACTCTTGTCTGTGGTTGCTCTTTTATGTACCTCAGTGTAAATAAAGGGTTGTATTTATTCAGTATCTCAATCAATAGTATTCTCATCTTACACAGCCCACTGATCACCATGGCTGCCGTTTCTCCATGCTGGAAAGCCAAACACAACAATTTGGGCCATCCACGTCGGCCTTATTTACGGCCTGGTCGGAGGAGATGCTCACAAACACCTGTCAGCCCGGCATGTGTGACATCCCGGCACGCTGCCAGAGACTGGCCATCATAAAACCGTAGCCGATGCTTCCCCGTTTACGGCCGGATGTCACAGCCAGGTTTCTGCCTGCTCACATTAGAACACACAGACTGTCTCGTGGAGAACAAATCAATACGTTCATACGTTCCTCACTGCATACTGAACTGAGAGGAAGGTCGAATCCCTCACAACAACAAGCGACTGCTCGGCGGCCCATTACTATTCCTCGAGTTTGTTCATTTTCTGAATTAATACACTCAAACTCAAACACCGCAGGGCTGCTGTTCATGCGTGCGTCAAACAAACAAGCAGCTTTCTGAGAGCAGTAACCGTGTTTACATGTGCGCAGAAGTCTGACCTCTTCTAAGTTAGTCTGAGAAGCTGAACTAAACATCAGATTTACACTATCTGAAACAACAGCATCCCTTCTGCTGTCAGTCTGAACCAACCATACTTCTGCATCTGCTTATCTGAGAACGTGTGGGAGTCATGCATAGACGTCCATGTAGGTCGCTCACAGATGCTAGCATTGGTGTTCACATGCTTGCATGCAATATGAATGTGAACACTAGGGGGCAGTATCCAAGCCAGAATGTGCAGCTCTCTTAAGCCAAAGACTTTGTATATTATTAAAATGGCATACTACATACTACTCACATACTAAACCTACCTAACAGTAGTATGTAGTATGTGACCAGACTGAAGGCTGTAGGTACCTGGATGGTGTTCTACTCCAGTCAGATGTTCTAGTGTACAGGTGGAGCTATCTTCATGGTGTACTGCATCCCATCATGCACCGCGGCCTCACCAGCTCTCAGCTTGCTTTAGAGAAAATGGCGGCGGCTAACACTGGGAGCTAAACGCAGCCCACTCCGAGTATAACTGTGGGTGTAGTGATTGTAGTGGGGGTGTGTGTTCATCAGAATGAGCCTCAGAAAGTTAAATATACAGGTCTGAAGATTAATAAAAGATGAACTCGCTTTAGAGGATCAGTTTTAGAGTGGAATAGCCGAGGGGAGCTAACAGCTAGGCTAACCGTATCTCAGGTGAACTGAGCAGCGTTAGCAGCAGCTAGCTCTAAACAGTGGATACAGTAATAACAGCTCTGAGGTAAATGTGAGGTAACTGGTCATGTGACTGTATTAGTATCCTACACTGTAGGTCAGAACTTGCTACTGTACTGTATACCACACACGGGGGCGTACACAGTGTAGTACATACTACTGTAGTATAAAGTGTGTGGTATAATAGGGTGCCATTTCGAATACAGCTACTGTTTTATGATGCACAGGTCACTTTGTTGGCGTCATGCTTCTGTGTTTTCTTTCCATCCCTGGTGTTCTGGACTACTGTCGCCACAATCCACCAATCCTGAACTGTTTTCCAAGTCATTGGCTCAAGAGTTCTGAGTGCTCTCACCTGTTTGTAACTTCAGGGCTTGTATATATACTCCCTTGTTGGTCACACAGTCCTTTGAGAGGTGTGCCAATGCTTTTACACACTGAGCATTGGCACTCTGGTTATGATCTGGTTTTGATCTTTGTTGTTTTCCCTTCTAACTTGTTTACCTGAGAGTTATCTCAGTTTGGTTTTTTAGCCCTGCCCTGCATTTCAGTTCCTGATCCTGTCTCTTCCCACATGAGCATCACATCTAATTGGCTGGTGTCGATTCTGACAACGTGATTGGTTCTGCCATCTGTGGAACCTCTCTAATCTCAAAATGTTGAAAGGACTGTGTCTAAACTCTTCTCAGAAAAGACAATAGTAATTGTCACTTGCGAGAAGATGGCGACGAAATGCCTTCACAAGGTGGCTCTATGTGCAAGCTGCCATTGTGATGCATAGATAGCACATGGGTCGGGGGTGTTGATGACAGATGTTCTGTACTGGTGTTGGTAAGGACATGATTAAGTACTATGTCTATAAATAGTGGTTTCTGATACAAAAGTCGGAAATTCTATCTATCTATCTATCTATCTATCTATCTATGTAAATATAAGTTTTTCACTCTCTGAGCCAGAAATCTCTAGTTCAGTAGCCCTTACATGCACCAATCCTTCCAGTAGTATGTGTATATCTATATTATGAATGTCTGTACAGACGGGATTGATCATATATCATATGATATGCCTATAAACATGGTGAAAATGTGGAAATGTTTATGGCTGTTGATAGTATTTTCAGATTTATGAACTGATTAAAAATAGAGATCCAGAATTCCCCCCTCTGTAAAAACCTTCATTTCTAATATGCCAGCACAATGATCCGAAAATGTTGAACTTCACTTTATTCACAGTTCAAATTTGTTTGTGTAATTTATGTTAATTTGCATATTTAAATACAACATTTCATAAAATTTGTAACACCAACTATTGTTGTTGAGATGGTGAGTTATTTTATGTGTTCTCTGGAATCATGAACCACGCTTCTCCGGTTTGGATTTGGTGGTTGTCAGGAGAACGGTTCTTGTCTGTCTGCACTGTGCTGAGCGTAACGTTTGGTGGAGGGGGGATTAAGGTGTGGGGGTGTGGATCAGGAGTTGGGCTCCGCCCCTTAGTTCCAGTGTGAGAAACTCCTAATGCTTCAGCAGACCAAGAGACTCTGGACTTTTCATGCTCCCAACTTTGTGGGGTAGTTTGGGGACGGCCCCTTCCTGTTCCAACATGACCGCACACCAGTGCACAAAGCAAGCTCCATAAAGACATGGAGGAGCGAGTCTGGTGTGGAGGAACTAGACTGGCCTGCACAGAGTCCTGACCTCCACCCGATAGAACACCTTTGGAATGAGTTAGAGCGGAGACTGTGTAAGGGTCCGGGCTGTGTCGCCTACATCCAGCAGAGGGCAGCAGCAGTGCCGCTGTTCTGGGGGGACTACAGCTCGGAACTCCAAACCCCAGAATGCCCCGGGCGGATCAAGCCAACAAGCTGCACCTGAGGCATCGGCCATATAAGCCCCCACCACACAAACACTGCCGCTGCACCTTTACAGAGGGGTAGCTGGTATGGTGCAGCCACAAAGACAAAGACAAAGACAAAGACAAATCCCCTTTCTGTTAAACCCTCTCCTGTTTATTTCTGCTGTCTTATAAACTTCTCCTTTCGTTTGAGAATGCCGACTGCGGCCTCTCCTTTGTTTGTTTGTTTTTCCCGCCATTTCTCCTTCTCCCTCACAAAACCCCTCCTGACTCGCCTCACGTGTACTGAGCGTACCACAGCGGTAACATGTGGGGTTATCACTCTGGAGGTCGGGGGTTCAACCTCCGCCTAGACCGCGATACTCAATCACTGTCCCTACAAACAGTTCACTCCCCAGACGCATAGTTTCACGGGCATCCACGTCCAGGAAATCAGTTTGCCTGCAGTTTGAATATTCACATCGTCGCAAACAGGTTCCTGCCCTGCGCTTGGGTCCACACCCCCAACTGTGCTGTGACAGTCTGAGAGCCAGGCCTTCTCGTTTAACATCAGTGTCTGACCCCACCAATGTGCTTCTGGAAGAGTGATCAAACATTCCAATTAACACGTTCCTAGGCCTTGTGGAAAGCCTTCCCAGAGGAGCTGGAGCTGTTAAAGCTGTAAAGGGTGGGCCGAGTTCATATTAAACCCTATGGGTTAAGAATGGGATGTCACGCAAGTTCATATGTGTGTGAAGACAGACAAGCCAATGCGTTTTGGCAGTACAGGGTATTTACAGCCTTGTCGTCCTGAAGTCTGAGCTTACCACCACCTTAAATTTACAAGGTGATGCATTGTTTGTCTGGTAAGCTTATATAAAGAAAACCATAAAATTAAAACCATGAAAATGACTAAAATTAATAATGTAATGCATATAAATAAAAATGTTTCTGTACACGGGAAGCTGTCTACAATACTCATAACCCTGATGAGCTCACCTCTGTTCATCATGGCATAAATCTAAACACATACAATCCAGTCACACTTTCAGGGAGCTGTCAGCCTATTCCTGCTCCACAGCTGCAAGAGAGACCTTGAGCATGGTTAAAGGAAGAGAGGAGAACCGAGTGTATGAGTAAGAGAAAGCATGCACATGAATCAGGAAACATCATTCTGTCCCCCTCTGTAATCACATACCTCCCTGTGATGATGCTCATATGAAGGTAGACTAGCTAGACTCCTGTTCATGCCCAACAACGTTCATTCCAACTGCTTCAGTTTAATTCCGCATAAGTCCTCATGCAGGTCCCGCTCCACCCTCCGCCCCCAGCGCTACCAGAGAATCAATCACCGTGTGCTTGATACGCAGTTTCGCACATTCGCATGACACGCAGTTGTGATTTCAGAGGTGTGAACTTCTGTGAGCTATGCTTACCCATAACCCCCCTCTCTGCGTCTCAGTATAGATGTGTTTACATGCAGCTTTGCAGAAGTGCAAATCAGGCTTCAATGTAATGAAAGCCATTTCTGGCAAAAGCTCTCACTTCAGGTTCTACAGTTTGCTCCAAATCCAGATGTGTCCCAGCTGCATTCTTATCCAAAGTGGAAATCCCTAAACCTCTAAACCCAACTACATATACTTTCCCTGGATTACAGGAAGGCTTTTATCAGGCTGCAGTTGGATTTTGGTTGGGTTCATTCACTCATTTTCAATGAGTCGGGCAAAACTCAGTGGCGTTCGCCAAGCGTAGAGTAGAGTCCAGTTGGATTTTGGTTGGGTTGGGGCAACAGTGTGGGCTTTGTTTGGGGAGTTCGGCTCTGATATCAGCTCTGGCTCACTCCTAGGATTGCCACCCGTCCCGTAAAATACAGAATCGTACTTTATTTGGCAAATAAATGTTGCGTCCCATATTTAACCAATACAGGACGCGATTTGTTCTATCTATCTATCTATCTATCTATCTATCTATCTATCTATCTATCTACTTATTAAATACTGCACATAAACTGGAATTATGGCTTTAGGTCAAGATCCCCTTTAATAAACAGTAATTAAGTCTAGTTGCTCATTCCATAGTGACCTTATGGGACAGTACCAGCCCACAAGGAGACAGTCCTCCTGAGTTGTCCTCCTAAAAATAGCTTTGACTAAACTTACCACCTGACCGAAACAATACTGCTTTGTCACTGCTGCCCCAGAATGCTGACTACAGTGACCCAGAAACGAATGACCCATGGATCATCATTAGGTAGCTAGCTAGCGCTAGCTAATTAGCGCTCACTTTTGCTTGGACGGTGAAGGATTTCTTGTCCTTCACCTCCCAGACGGCAGCATTATTGACCCGTCCACATCGACAATACAAACGGCTGTCTGTACCGCTGTAAGCTTTCGTCCTGGCGGCAGTGGAAGGGGCTGATTCTCCACAAGATATATGAAGCTGGACATTGCTAGACAAATTGGAGGTCTGGCAGGGACTTCACTGTTATTAGAGACGGGAATACTGGGGCTGGTGCTGGATAGAGATCACAGGTGCAACCAAACGTGAGGCTTGGTCTCAAATTTTTGTTTCTTCTCTGTTAAAAGATGGACTGAATATCCTTTGCTTGGAAACATGTGAAAATAAACAGACCAGGCCTGTGCTGCAGTTCTATGGTGTGTTGGCTCATCGTCAAATGTATAGCTGCACCCAGAAGGAGGTGTGGGGTTGCAGTGGTGTTGGGAAGGAAGATAAAGGTGACCAGGCTGATGATGAATAGATTGATATGATTAATATTTATTGAGCTACACATACAGAAGTCTCAGTATGGTGTTGGGCTGCCATGTTTGCTAATCCAACACGCCAGACGTCTCGGTATGGAGCTGTAGAGGTTCCTAATGGTGCCCTGTGATAATCCATCCTCACACAGTTCCTGCAGATGGTGCGGTAGGGGTGGAGTGACACCAGGCTTTCTGGACATGTGACAACAAACCGTTCGTCTTGTTGCTGACCACGGTGCCTCCACACACGGATTCGTTGGGCGTCTCCACCAAGACTAAAGCGGGACTCGTCACTGAAGATGACCCGCTGCCATTCTGAGTCACTCCATGACAGTCTGGTACGACACCACTGCAGTCTTTGGCTGCAGCATAAAGCTGGCCTATGGCTAACTGGTTGCTCCCCTTCATTGGTTACTTGTAAATATAGTGACTATGCTAACTGGCTAGCTTACAAGGTAATAAGCCACGTGTTTAACCACTACTCCCTAAAGCGTGATGCCAGGAAAGGATCAGCAGATGACTCAATTATCTGCTCATTACACACACGAGAACAAGGACTTTTAAAATATCTCTTAATTATGATGCTGCATGCCTCTGTTTATCTTCCATTTTTGCTCTGAACTTCAGCAGAGCAATCCCCGAAAATGTCACCAATTATACATTACACAACAATTAAATGCTTTAAGGAGACTAAAATTGTAACTAAGCCCTGAATTACTAGGCAACCATGGTATTTCCATTAAAAGCCGTTGAGGAAAAATATTCCTGTGCTACATGCCACAGTTCTCGTTTAATTATTATTAGTCTGATTCTTTCATCAGATTGTACTACTTCCCTCTCTAGGCCAGCCGCTTGTTCCTCCTACAAGCAATTAACGCCAAGCAACAATGACTGCGTGGGAGTTTTCCTCGACTCCCTCCATATTTTTTTTCCACCTTTAAGGCCGTGCTATTAACCTCGGAGCAAATCTGGAGGTGGCTGTTCTACTGTTCCAGTGATTCCTGATTTAACTAACCATGGCTACATAATGGAACACAACAATAAATTCCCATTTTATCAGCATGCATGTGCAATCATAGCAGTGAAGGTCCCTGAATGGCTCTTGGCTTGAGCATAAGCTTCCAGGAAAAAAGATTTAATTGGTGTAGAAACTTCACATTATCTGGGGATACATACACTTTAAACAAGGTCTGTCACCTTTGCTTATATCATTGACATAATTATCCTTATCCATTCTCTGGAAGGTTCTTTATGAAACCAAGAGTGTGCTTACCTTGACAAGATTCCTCCAGTTCCACTCCTAGAGGGTTGGTGTCCAGCACTGTGTGGTCATATCCATTATATACCCAGTAGAGGAATCTCCAGAATTAGCTCCTGCAGATGGCGCTGCACGTGGAGGATAACGGAACCTTAATTTTGAAATCCCTGCGGGGTGTTTGAGTGGTTTTAACGATTACAGTGCTGGGATCCATAGAACCCAACAAAACAGATCTGGTGGCAGTAACTTCAGGCTCCTGCAGATGATGCTGCATGTGGAAGATGGCGCTATAAATCCCTGCGGGGTGTGAGTGAAGGGATCCATAGATTGGGAAGAGGTGGTACAGTGCAGGGAATGTCTCGTTCCATGTGTGGAAAATGGCTCCAGAGCAGATGTTAATGATTGGCTAAAAGGAGGGACTGCATGTGGGTGTGGCCAAAGACCATAGTGTGAAGGAAGTAGCTGAATCTGCTTTTCTACAGCCATTCACTAGCGTATGCCATATTTTGATCAAATGAGATTTCTGAGGACCTCAAAAATCCAAAGCCAAACCACATATGACTGGAAGGAATTCCAACATAATTTCTGAAGAGGTAAGCTGGGATAACAGATCTTTATGGCCCAAATGGAAAATGGAATCTGTCATAACTGAACACTGCATTCCACCCTAAGAATCTCATCCCAGCTCTTAAACATGGTGGTGGTGGTGGTAGTAGTATCATGGTTTGGGGCGATGGTGCTATTGGACCAGGATAGCTTGCCATCCTTTGTTGGAGCTATGAATTCTGGATTGTATCAAGAAATTCTACAGGAGATGGATCCAAGAGCTAAACCTCAACAAATGATACAGAAATTCACCAACCCTTAAACATCGGCTCCACAATGAGTACAATAATTGGCAGGTAGAGTTTTATCACAGTCCATGCATATTTCATCAGGGAAGGGCAGGTTTGCATGTGGGTGTGTTAGTCCATGCAACTGACCGTATTGGCCGTCCTGTGGTGTGACCTCAGTACGCCATGTGCTGATTAAGTGCATGCATCAGTCACTGCTGTGCAATTCCTCACTATCTCCAGCTGCTGGCACAAAACGCCTTGTGCATTATTTACATTCCTCCTTCTCACCTTAACATCATTCACTGTTCTAAACCACCAGGTGAGAGAGTTTGGCGTGAAGACAGATTCAACAGATTTCTCTCTTTTCAGTAGTCGGTATTATTCCTCGGGATTCCTCATTCATCAGTCATCCCAAATACGGTGCTGCTTGTAAATGCATCCGTTTTGGGAAGTAGCCGATTTCAAACAGTCTCCAAACAAGCCCTTATTGTGTGATACAATTAATTAGCCTTTAAATAGCACACCTACTTCTCGCAGGGTGATGCTCCAGATGTACACCAGAGGCAGATTAATCTCCCGAGGCAGCGAAGGTGTCAAGACATAATTGAGAGCCCGTCATCTGTTCCGCGATGAATACATCACTGTTCAGATGCTAATGATAATGGGCATAGCCTCCTGTAGAGTCACCTGTGCCGAGTTTCCTAACTACACCTGTTTAGGTTTTGATTGTCTTCAGACTAAAAACCTTGTTGGTGTTGTTTCAAAGCAATGATTAAAGAATTTGCTGAAGGAGGATGTAAATATGCACTTTGCAAAACAGGAAACTGATTTATTTTGTTCAGATCTCTAATTTGATTATGGTTTACATTATCACTATGTAACTTTGCACTGACTGCTGCAAATTGCAATCAGAAAGAATTGGGACTAAGTTGGGACTGGATTGTGTCAGGGCACAGTTAGGTTGTGACAGGGTTTTGTCAGAACATACTTGAGTTGAACCAGAATTTTCAGGCCAGAAAAGTTGGGCCAGAATTTCGCCAGGCTACAGTTGGGTTGGGATAGGAATTTATCAGGATGCAGTCAGGTTGGGCCAGAACTTCAGGATACAGTTGGGTTGGCATAGGAATTTGTTAGTTTGGGCCAGAATTTCGCCAGGATACAGTTGGGTTGGCATAGGAATTTGTCAGGTTAGACCAGAATTCGACAGGATACAGTCGGGTTGGCATAGGAATTTGTCAGGTTGGTCCAGAATTTCGCCAGGATACAGTTGGGTTGGGATAGGAATTTATCAGGATGCAGTCAGGTTGGGCCAGAACTTCAGGATACAGCTGTGTTGGCATAGGAATTAGTCAGGTTGGACCAGAATTCGCCAGGATACAGTCGGGTTGGGTTAGGAATTTGTCAGGTTGGACCAGAATTCGACAGGATACAGTCGGGTTGGGATAGGAATTTGTCAGGTTGGGTCAGAATTTTGCCAGAATACAGTTGGGTTGGCATAGGAATTTGTTAGGTTGGGCAAGAATTCGCCAGGATACAGTCAGGTTGGGATAGGAATTTGTTAGTTTGGGCCAGGATACAGCTGGGTTGGGATAGGAATTTGTCAGGATGCAGTCATGTTGGGACAGATCTGGGAGAGATTAGGCGACATAATGATATCAGCCAAGTTAAAGTATTTTGTTGGATTACAGGTTCAGATTTTTTTCTTTCGGGACGAAGTCCAATTTAGACTAAATTTGTCAGGACCCAGTTGGATTGGAGCAGAAGTTTGTTGGAATGCAGTTGCTTCAGAGAGATTATTGTAGGATAAAGCTGGGCTAAAGAGTGAGAGTTCTGTCAAGCTGTCTCATTCATACAGAACTCTGTCGGGCAGCTGTTGAATTGAGACATAAATTGCTGGGCTGCATTTGAGTTTGGAAAGAGGTTTGCTGAGCTATAGTGAGGTCTGGACAACATTTATTGGGCTCAGTCCGAATTTTCCAAGATACAGTTTGGTTTGGACTAAATCTCATCCAGCATCATTCGGGTTTAGCTGGAATTGTTTTGGGGCACAGACAAGTAAGGAGACATATTAGGCTTTTCTGCTTTCCCCATTTCTATAGTGTGCAGTAGGTGTGAATACTTATACGGTATGAGAAACATGTAAATATATACAAATAGAGCCTGGGAATACAATAGGGGAACTCTGAAATTTAATAATAATAAATTAAGACACACATTTTGTTAGGCTTGATTTTGAGTTGAGAGTTTGTTTGCTGAGCTTCAGGCAAGTTTGAAAAGAGTCCTGTCAGGTTACCATCAGGCTTAGACAGATTCAATAAGGTACAGACAGAATTTTGATGGGTCATTCAAACCGAATGTTGTCAGACTACAATCAGAATCAAGGTGAAGCCAGGTAAATCAAGGTGAAGGGTTCAGCCAGAATAGTTTCAGGGCGCAACCGTCAATATACTGTTTGGCTTATTCCTTGTCCCTAGGCAAGCTGGTACTGACTCGTTTGAGACCGCTAAGTTTTGCTAAGCTTTAGTGGGTAGGGACAGAACTTGGCCGACCTATAATCAAGTTCAAACAACATGTTAGGTACAGACAATTTTGGGTTGGGTTAAAGTGTTCAGTGGGCTTTTCGATCTAGATCAAATGGGTGCTGGACACCATCCAACCCTTTACAAATAATCATATCTATAGCTCGGCTCTGCCGCAAATGAGCTGGTGTTGCGGCTCTGTGTCAAAAGCCACACTAATAAACCGGTCTTGTGGACAATGTCAGCCTGCTCCTGTATCTAATAGGCAGGATTTCTCCCGGTGAATCCCAGCGTTGCTTCATTTGAGCGATAAAGCAGACTTTCTGACAGAACTTTGACACCAGCAGGGTGATTAGACCTCTCACGGGTGCAAGGGTCATTCCTGAATAATGTGATGAGGCCGTCTTATCTCCGCGTCCTGATCTCACTTTGTCTGGAGTCAAGCTGACCGTCTGATTGAGCTACTCAGAAGGTGCAGTCTGTCATATGATTGAGAATGTGGCTGGAGGTGACAGATCCATTTTGCGTGACCTTTTCCAGGCAGGAAATGTTCAGCTGGGTAAATGTCTTCTGGGTTATTTGGGAGAAGGACATTTTGAACTGTGTACGGTACATGCATTTTTTGCAGTCTTGAAAATATACTAAATTGCCAAATGTATTCACTTCCCCATCCAAATCACTGAATTCAGGTGTTCCAATCACGTTCATGGCCACAGGTGTATGACACCAAGCACCTAGACATGCAGACTGCTTATGCACACATCAGTGAGAGAATGGGTCGCTCTCGGGAGCTCGGTTACTTCCAGCGTGGTACCGTGATAGGATGCCACCTGCCAAGTCCAGTCGTGAAATTTCCTCCCTACTAAATATACCACAGTCCACTGTCAGTGGGATTATCACACAGTGGAGGTGATTGGGAATGACAGCAATGACATGCCACGTACAGGGACAAAGCGGGGGTCAGTGGATGTGCAGAGGTCACTGACTTCCTGCAGAATCAAATACTACAGACCTCCAAGCTTCATATGGCCTACAGATCAGCTCAGGAACAGTGTGTAGAGCTTCATGGAATGGGTTTCCATGGCGAGCAGCTGCATCCAAGCCTTACATCACCAAGCGCAGTGCAGAGCGTAGAGTGCAGTGGTGTAAAGATCCATCACTGGACTCTAGAGCAGTGGAGGCGTGTTCTCTGGAGTGACCAGTCACACTTCTCCATCTGGCAATCTGATGGATGAGTCTGGGTTTGGCGGTACCAGGAGAACGGTACTGGTCTGACTGCACTGTGCCGAGTGTAAAGTTTGGTGGAGGGGGGATTGTGTGGGGTTGGTGTTCAGGAGTTAGGCTCCGCCCCTTAGTTCCAGTGAGAGAAACTCTTAATGCTTCAGCAGACCAAGAGACTCCGGACCATTCCATGCTCCCAACTTTGTGGGATCAGTTTGGGGACGGCCCCTTCCTGTTCCAACATGACCGCACACCAGTGCACAGAGCAAGCTCCATAAAGACATGAATGAGTGAGTCTGGTGTGGAGGAACTTGGCCTCCTGATGGAACTCCTTTGGAATGAATTAGAGTGGAGATTGCGAGCCAGGCCTTCTCATACAACAGTGTCTGACCCCACAAATGTGCTTCTGGACGGATAGTCAAAAATTCCCTTAAACCCATTCCCAAAACATTGTGGAAAACCTTCACAGAAGAGTTAAAGCTGCAAAGGGTGGTCCGACATCATATTAAACCCTCTGGATTTAGCATGGGATGTCACTCAAGTTCAGATGCGTGTAAAGGCAGACGTTACCAGAGTTACCATGCCAATATGGCAAAAGGCTTGAACACTGGACCCGCACATTCATGCCAGTCATTTCAGATATTCAGGACGGTGTTGTGACGTCTTCTTGTAGAATGTTTTGAATGCTTATGTCAGCAGCCTCTATCTACAGATAGCTACAGTACAAAAAACCTGTCATGTTAACTCAGCTCAAGGACAAAGCCCATGCATGCCTGTATGAGCTGTTAAGTGGATGCATCTAAACTTTACACCAATATTATTCTTACTTTGAATAGATTCATGCATTTTTTACCAACCCAGAGTCATGGTGTGACAGAGATGATGCATGAAAAGAAGCCTAAATATATGAATATGAGAGGAACACATTTATATTAACATGACAGCATGCAATATTGTGAACAAGGAAATGATTTCTTTATGAGGTTTGCTTTAAAGAGAGACGGGACAGCCTCCACAGCTGAAAGTAGATCTGAGAGTTAGGTCTCTGGTTAAAAATGTATTCCATCATCTATAGTGCATAGAGCCAAACAGAACAACGGCTTGTATATCATGCAACATGGCTGAAAAGCTTTTCCCCAACTTTCAGCCAAGCACTTTATCTGTAGCTCCCCTTGTGTGTTTAAGGTGGTAGTAACTTCAGGCTACTGCAGATGGCGCTGTCACTGATTATCATTTCCCACCTTCACTACTGCCACATCTTTCTATTATTTTAACAAGGAGATAACTGGGATTGGTTTTCCTGACTCACCAGACAAAAAAAACACTGGAGTTCTATTTGCATGTTTAAGGTGGTATTAACTCCAAGCTCCTGCAGATGGTGCTGTGTGAGGATGATGGGGCTATAAATCCCTGTGGGGTGTGAGTAATGGGATCCATAAATTGGGAAGAGGTGCTACAGTGCAGGGAATGTCTCGTTCCATGTGTGGAAAACGCTCCAGAGCAGATGTTAATGATTGGCTAAAAGGAGTGACTGCATGTGGGCGTGGCCAAAGACCATAGTGTGAAGGAAGTAGCTGAATCTGCAGGTGTATGGAAGCGTACGGTCATACGGGTCTACCAGCAGTGGATACAATCCCAGTCTACAGGGAATTCTCCTCGGAACTGTGCCAGGGAAGGCATCCACCAAATCTGGACCAATTCTTTGATGTAAGAGTGTCTGAACTTCGATGTGGCCTACATCAACTTGTCCGGTACATGGCAAATCCAGTCCCAGCTGTTACTGGTGTGGGTGGAGATGTTACAGGTTTTTTGGAGAGCTTATTTGTGAACAATAACGACAACTGAATGTTTCACTACAGGCAGGAGACCGAACGGATGAACTTCCGAGAGGTCAGAGGCCAGAAATGGAAAATACCATAGCATCTGGCTGCTCACTTGCCTGGAGGTTCTTGAGAAGAGAGATCTGCAGTAGAAGAGACTTTAAGTGTATGTGTGCTATTCCATGATGAGCTGTAGGCTAGAGTCTGTGGATTTGCTGTCCACTATGCATGGAAGACCTGTGGCTACAGGTGACCTACGTACGTCCAAGTCATGTCAGGAATGCTAATGCTAGTACTAGCCTCCTAGGTCCAGCTCTGTACTACAGAAGCAATAGATGGACACCAAACCTGACATGTCAACTCCTCCTCTACTTAGACTACCTGAACACATGATCGCTTACCTCATAGCCATCTGGCTAACGTTAGTACAGTAGGCACCTGCCCCTGAGAGGCAGTGGGAAGGCAGTGCCCAGACCTTACACACCTGACAACCGTTGCCAGTGACAGCAGGAGAAGGACGTCAGCCGTGAGGGAGGGCAGGAGGATGCTGATGAGGACTGCCTTGAGAGTCCTGATCCCGCCTCCTGGGCTGCACTTTCTGTTCTGCAGTGAGGCCAGTGTATTATGCTTGACGTTTGATCCCAGTGGCTGAGCTGTAGAGCAGTGGGCGGAGCAGTGAGCTGTCTTTCCCTCTCAGCTCAGGTGCTCGTGCTGCCCCTTAATGACAGCCACCTGACAGTGATGTGGCTTCAGCAGCACAGGCACCTTTAAAAGGAGGAGAGAGAGAGAAAGAAAAGAGTGTGTGAAAGAGAGAGAGAAAGAAATACAGATAGTAAAAAATGAGATAAAGAGGAAGAAAGAGAAGGAAGGAAGGAAGATACAGACAGAGTGACAGACATAGAAACCGAAAGAGAGAGAGACTCCAGCATCCTTCATGTCGTCGTCCTACTGCTGCTACCTGCTCGCTAGGTAAACAAGCCTATAGGACCTCGACACAGTCCAGCTCTTGGCTCTCACCATCAGGAGGATATTAACTCACCGCCAAGCTAGCGCTACAGAGACACTCCCTGTCTCCATGTCTCTTAACATGCTCAGGAATATTTATGGACTTAATTGGACTCTGGAATTAGATGGAAACAGGCCCAGGTTAAACCGACTAATAAAGCATGCCTCGTTACAAAGCAGCAGACAGTTCGGGTTCAAGCAACCATGAGCAAGCGAAGGTGGCAGGGGAAACCTGTGAGAAGAACCTATCCTCCTTCAGCAGGATCAGTGGAGGCCTGGCCTCAAAGTGGAGGACCTCCTCATAACAGATCTGTCCCTAATTAGCATTATTAGACCAGACCAGAGCCTTTATTTATCAGTCCAGCCATAAACCGCAGATCACTTTGCCACAAAGCCTTGGAGCAGCTCGAACAGCAAACAGCTAGTGATTAATTTGCTGGTTATAATCTCCAGCTTTGTGAAGGCTCTCTGTAAGAGACAACTCTGCTCGTTACGTACCAAAGTGTAGAGTGATGAAGTGGGTGTAAATGAAGTGCCCTTGCCTGAGGGAAGCAGGGAATCAAAGCACTAATCAACTGCTCCGTAACTAAGCCCTCCTCACCTGTGACGTGTCCAGGCAGGCAGGGCTGCTCAGAGCGAAGGAGTTGTTGACATTTGTCCAGGGAGCAGTACAGTATGTAGAACCCAAGAGTGTGAGGAACTGTGAGTTCAGGAAAGAGCATTCTCTTACCAAAGAGCACTGCTTGGGCTGGTGATCCAGCCTAGAGATCAGCCAGTAAATCCAGTATGCTCCCTGGATGGTAGCTGCTAACTAGAAGAGAGTTGGTCTCTCAGTATGGCGTTGTGCCACCTTGTTTGCTAACCCAACATGCCAGACGTCTCGGTATGGAGCTGTAGAGGTTCCTAATGGTGTCCTGTAATAATCCATCCCATGCAGCTTGAATATCCTCACACAGTTCCTGCAGATGGTGCGGTAGGGGTGGAGGTGAAGATACACCAGGCCTTCTGGACGCGAGACAACAAACCGTTCATCTTGGTGCTGACCACGGTGCCTCCACACACGGATTCGTTGGGCATCTCCACCAAGACTAAAGCGGGACTCGTCACTGAAGATGACCCGCTGCCATTTTAAGTCACTCCATGACAGTCTGGTACGACACCACTGCAGTCTTTGGTGACGGTGACGTGGTGTTAAGGACAGTCATGGTAACGGTCTGTGTGCATGTAGTCCTGCGTGGTGCAGCCGTCTGCCAATGGTGCTGCACTAAGAGGATGACTCATGGAGGACACCACTGCTCACTGGATGTCTGGAATCATGGCTGTTGGGTCAGTCAGGTACAGCCACAAGGCCCGTCCTTGCTTACGTCCCACGCATGGGCAAACAGGAAACTCATTAGCATGTCTCACAATGCCAAACCTACCCACCATGTTTCATTCCTGTCAGTTGTACCAATTTTACCGAAGTCTAATTTTCTGTTTCAGCTTTATTTTTTTGCACTCAGCTTTATTTGGCCCAGTGGCCCTATAAGGAATATACGGCTTGAGACCAATTCCATAAAGTTCCACCCGCCAAGACACATTTATTATTTGGCTAGAAGTAAAATCATCCAACTATAGCAATATACTGCAACATGCAGTCGAAAAAAGTTATGTAGCATCTCCCAAAAAACAGACTGTGGTGCAGAATTGATTACCTGCAATCATCCAATAACCAGCGGTTCATGCACAGCGGTTCACCTTTTGAACATTTCAAATGAATATACTTTCATCACAGCACCAATGAAGAGACGACGAGCGGAATTTACAGCAGGCCATATGGGCGAGTAACATTAAAGCAGGCAGGAGTCGCAGGGAAACCTTTGATGACTGTGGCAGCCTCACCTTTGGGTTCAGACCGCATTTGCATTGGGCTCAGACACCATCGCTACATGCAGACCTTACTGAATTAACCTCGTCTAAGTCCTGGCATTACTCAGCCCGGACCAGGAGAATCCAGCACTGTCCATAAATGGGCTGTACCTGCAGGGCTGCAGGTTTTCATTCTAAACAAGCCGGAGCACATTAGATTCTATTTGCTTGATCATCTGATCTCAGCCGTCAGTGACTGATCATGTGGGCTCCTGCTTCGCTGGAATGGTTGGACACCTCGGGTATAAGCTACACGGTAAGACCCAACATGACTTGGAAATGCACTGCAGCACCCACCAGTTTACATTCACTGTTGAATTGGTCAAACGGTATGGCCGGGCATCGTAGCGTGTTGGCCGTGTGTTCCTTGATTCAATTGGAAGCGTTTGGGTTCTAAGCTTTCGGTTCCTATCACGTTTGTAAGCTGTTAACGGTGCAGTCTGTTATGTCACATCAACCAAATTATAGTTGTGCAAATATTTGCACTTCGAAGGAGTCAACTGACAGGAATGAATCTTGGCGAGTAGGGTTGACATCATGAGACATGCCATTCATTCAAGTTTCATGATCAAGGACGGCCCTATCGCTGTACCTGACTGACCATCCAGTGAGCAGTGGTGTCCTCCATTAGTCATCCTGTTAGTGCAGCACCATTGGCAGACGGCTGCACCACGCAGGACTACATGCACACAGACCGTTACCACGACTGTCCTTAACACCACGTCACCGTCACCAAAGACTGCAGTGGTGTCGTACCAGACTGTCATGGAGTGACTCAGAATGGCAGCGGGTCATCTTCAGTGACGAGTCCCGCTTTAGTCTTGGTGGAGACACCCAACGAATCCGTGTGTGGAGGCACCGTGGTCAGCACCAAGATAAACGGTTTGTAGTCACTCGTCCAGAAGGCCTGGTGTCCCTCCACCTCCACCCTTACCGCACCATCTGCAGGAACTGTGTGAGGATATTCAAGCTACATGGGATGGATCATCACAGGACACCATTAGGAACCTCTACAGCTCCATACCGAGACGTCTGGATGTTAGCTAGCAAACACGGCGGCCAGACGCCATACTGAGAGACAGACTTCTGTATGTGTAGCTCAATAAATATTGATCATATCAGTCTAAATTTATCAGTTATTGATCCTGGTCCCCTTTATCTTCCTTCCCAACAGCACCGCACTCCCACACCTCCTTCTAGGCACTCACAATCTTGAGAAATGTGTTGAAATGTGTCAGGTGTGAACATTTGGAGTATTTAGAACTATTTGCTATCAACAATTTGTCTGATGTTAGCGGCTCAGGCTCCTGCCTCGTGTTTCTTGTGCTTCCAGTTCTCCAATATGCCAGTGAAAGATGCCGCTGTTTGAAATGAAATACTTGAGAGCGGGTTTCTGGAGGGTGTATATATAAAAAAAATAATGCTTAAGCACGGCAGCTCTTTGTGTGCTGACAATCAGGGCAGGAATAACGCAAGGCACAAGATGAGGTGGGAGCTCGTTTGAGAAATGGAAGCTTCGTGCACCCAGTGAGCACATTTCTCTACCGCAGACAATCAATTAGAACAAATTCCACAGTGAAACTGCACCGTTTTCAGCTGCCTTAGCAGAAATAATGGCTGGAGTTATGAGTGGAGAGAATCCGAAAGCCCCAGCATCGCAGGAGACGGTTAGGAAATTAACACCGTCGCTTTGTGCACAATAAAGTGAATAGTGTTTGATTATCATGTGCAAACATCCATAAACCCCCACTTGGGCCGGCCTTGGTTTGACTGGAATGTGTTTCGGTTCCGCTTCACATGATCGCCGCGGTGATTGTCTCTTCTTACTGTCAAAGCATGCCGTGTTCAACCTTTTTACAGCCTGTGCGGTTCCACGGTGACCTTCAGGATCCTTGTCGTTTAATAGACTGCTTTTGACATTTAAAGAGCGAAAGTGGGATTTCAAAACCGCATCGGCGGCACCGAATGGCCTTGGCTTCTTGTTCGGGCCTTTATGGGAAAGTGTTTGTCTGGCAAGTTCATTTATCTGTGTTTAGTTTTTTTCCCGCTCCTTTGTTGGAACCACATTGCTGAGTTTCTCTGGTAATGAGGTGACTGGGAGTCATGCAGCACATTTACAAAATGTGAGATGCAACCTACGGAAATGAGCCTGGAAACCAGCTGGAATATGGACGGGTGTTATTTAACATCATTCACAAAGCAGAAGGAAATTAGAGGTGAGGTATGAATGTGAGATTTAGAAGGAGAGTGCATTGATTAGCACTGGGAAATAAAGTTGATCTAGCGTATGTGGGGTGTTACCATGCACTGTTTATTTAACACTGTATATATTCCAAGTGCTTACACATGGTATTGGATAAAAGCCTCAACACCTCTTTATATCCTAAATGTTTGGTTGAAAGTAGAATTAGACAAACATTTAATTCATTTTCCAACAGACATGTCTCAAAATGGATATGATCAGATACTCACTCCTGCATCGTGGGGGTTACTGGGGCCTGATCCAGTTCTTACTGGGTGGAAGGCAGGAAACTGGACCCTGGACAGACCAGGCCACCAGATACAGGCATACACACTCACCCATACCCTCACACCTAGGGCACAATTTAGCATCCCCAGTTCACCTGACTGCATTTAACTGGACAATGGGAGGAACCATAGCACCTGCAGGAAGCCCACACAGACACGGGGAGAGGATGCAATCTCCTAGATACTCATTCCTGGGTCACAGAGGTTGCTGAGGCCTAATCCAGCTCTCACTGGGTGGAAGGCAGGAAACACCCAGGACAGGCCAGCAGATATACAGTCGAAACCAAAAGTTTACATACACTATATAAAAAGACACATATGCATTTTTTTCTAACTGTCTGACATGAAATCAGAATAAACTTTTCCCTTTTTAGGTCAGTTATGAGGAAAGAACATTATGTGGAAATACTGAAGCAACATCTCAAGACATCAGCCAGGAAGTTAAAGCTTGGGCGCAAATGGATCTTCCAAATGGACAATGACCCAAAGCATACTGCCAAATTGGTTACAAAGTGGCTTAAGGATAACAAAGTTAATGTTTTGGAGTGGCCATCACAAAGCCCTGATCGCAATCCTATTGAAAATTTATGGGCGAAGCTGAAACGGCATGTGCGAGCAAGGCGGCCTACAAACATGGCTCAGTTACACCAGTTCTGTCAGGAGGAATGGGCCAAAATTCCTGCCAACTATTGTGAAAAGCTTGTGGAAGGATATCCAAAACGTTTGACCCAAGTCATACAGTTTAGGGCAATAGTACCAAATACTAATGAAATGTATTTAAACTTTTGAGCTTGAAGAAAGTAATAAAAATTGCCTTAAAAAAATTCCTCTCTCATTATTCTAACATTTAGCAAATAGAAATTGTGGTAATCCTAACTGACCTAAAAAGGGAAAAGTTTATTCTGATTTCATGTCAGACAGTGAGAAAAAAATGCATATGTGTCTTTTTATATAGTGTATGTAAACTTTTGGTTTCAACTGTAGGCATGTACATTTTCACACACACACTCACACCTAGGAGGGATGCGATTTAGCATCTCCAGTTCACCAGACTGCAGTTATTTAGACGACTGGAGAAAACCAGAGCACCCAGAGAAAGCCCACACAGTCGGGATTGAAACCCACACCCTTCCTTCTAGGAGGCGACAGTGCTACCTATCAATTAGATGTTATTGAAAGACACAGAGAAAATAGAACTCCTAACAACCACCTGGAAGACCCTGGCAGACCACTGAAACATTTTCTACAAAATAAACAGAACAGTCTATTAGTCTTGCGTAAGAATTGGTACTTTCGCTCTTGGACTCCCCCTACAGTTGCGTGAAGTGTATTACACTTGATAGCACTGTTGTAAATCCAGTACGAATCATTCCTTAAGCTCCTCATTGGCTGTTATTCACCTGCATCCGTTGAGGAGCTAAAGGTGCAGAATGCGATAACGACACATCAAACAAAGAAGCTGCTAGTGTCTGTAGAACAATGGCCCTTATCAGATTTACAGTGCTGGCTACACAGTACAGTGTAGGCCGGTTTATGCCACGGCGCATGTGCTAGCTTCTCCACTGGAGAAGTTGTTGGAATAAGTTAGCGGAGGTGCTGACCACAGGCCTTCTGTGACTCATCCATGCCACAAACAAAGCAGCCATTAACATCCAGCGGAGCCAGGACAATTGGAAGGCCAGCTTTAGCCAGATGGCCAAGCCTTTCACCTAGCCTTTCCTGGCACACGCACACGTGCCATGCCCAGCATTAGCTCAGGGGCGGGCAGAGTGCCATGTCCTGCTTGCCTCTCCTCCAAAACGCGGAGAGGATTTTATCAGCGTCTTCCCAGTAGCCCTCATTAGGTGTAAGTGTTTTTCGGACCAAAGCGCTAGCAGAAAACGCAGAGCGGCTGAAGAATATCTGCTGCGCCCAAGTTTGCTTATTCGAAATCCTCCGAGACGTCGAGGCCCGCTGCCGAAAATGAACAAGAAGGAGGTAGAAATGCCCCACGGACTCCACGGAGGGGCTTTGTTGTGTCTGCTGAGCGAGGGTAGCCAGATCCCCTACGGAGTTTCTGATGATCTGCATCAGAGCGTGACCTGCCAGCTCTGGAGGGGGACGTCCAACAATGGAAGCGAGAAAGAAAGTGAGAGCGAGCCTGCAAGAAAATAATCTCCACACAAACAAAATGCTTCCAATTCTCCACAAGCTGACTTTTTGACTTGGTGGGATGTTGGAGGTGTTCCAAGAAATTCTGAGTCTTTTTTCCCCCCCATGTCTTTCTTTCCCAAGAGAGGAGAAGAGAATCTGAGTAGCTCTGGAGAAGTAGACCAAGCACGGAAGACTACACGACTTGGACAACACTTTACAAGCAGCGGACTCTTGCAGACAGAAAATAAAGCCATGCGAGTTGCATACACAGTAACCTCACAGCAGGCACCAGAGAAGGTTCAGGCGGAGGGTGAATACAAAGTGAATGGTGATCAAACACAAGCCCAGGTCAATGTGGAACACCATGCTTTTGTCCCCGGGGTGTTCATGATCCATGACCCTGACCCAGAAAATAGAAGCCGCTTCCACTAACGGTGGGGTCTTTGTGCTTCCCGGACAAAGGAACATTCATGTGCCTTACACAAATGCGATTGCGGAGGCACACAAGCAGCTCTTACTGCCTTTCAGTGAACTCTCTTCACCATGAATACCACGGTTTCTCAATGCCGTAGATATGTCTTGATGTATGAAGAGCAGTTTGTATATTGGCCCTCTCCAACCAGAATCTCCAAAATGGCAGCTTTACAGGAGAGGACAAAAACCTCATATAACTTTAATGTAAGTCAAGGGAACCAGATGTTTTCCCAAGAAGGTTTGGACCACTTCTATTGGTCCATTCATCCGGAAATCTTCACACTGTGTAAACAGAAGCTGTTGTGTTCAAATGATGCATAAAAGTGGAAAATGATAGAAATTATTTTTTTTATATTGGACAGTCACAATACATCTGTCCATTGCTTTCTCTGATGACTATCATTAGGAACCAAATGAAATGGAACCTGATGAACCCTGATAGTATTATATATCGTATTATGTAGAAACAGTATTGAATTCTGAATGTATCTTCATGCTTGAAGCTACAGCAGCGCACCCAGCACTAACGTCAGCTTCTTTTACACAGGGATAGGAAACACTTTATCCCACATATCCCACGTAAACTGGATTTGTACAGGCTTTGTAGAAGCTTGGTGCTGTTCAGTGAACCAGTCTGTCACATCTACCCTCCTTGCCCACAGAGGTCGCTCTCTCCTGAATTCTAGTCCCTGTTTTTTGCACCTGATTGTAATCAGCAGCCATTTTGTATTTATAGACTGCATGTTAGTCAAAGTTTGTTGTGACGTCTTGTATTGGCGTGCCTTGCAATTCTAAATGTTTCTTTGTATGGATTTCTTCTCTGGTTTTGAGTCTTTGTTTTGGTTTACCGTTTCAGTGTTTTGGAAACATTCTTATTTGGAATTTTGGGATAGATTTTCTGATTTTTACGTGGCTTGTTTTGACTTGAGTTTTGGCCTAATCCGTCTGCACCTGGCTCCTCACTCCTGCTGTGGATCCTTGGCTGACACAATCTGTATTTGCTCCGGTTTTTATTGGATACGTCTGTTACGACCCCGTTAGTAGTCTAGGGATGAAAATAGGGGTCAGTAAATTGTGCGATGTGTAAAGTCACAACACCGTATACAGATTTACTTGGGTTTTTTTAATGCTCTCCAGAATACCAGGATATACAGATATACAAAGTCACGAGTTGCTGCATGCTAAAAGGGGAAATCTGAACACGGACGGCACCAAAGAATAAGAAGAAAAAAAACTGATCTAGCCCAAGTTTAATTACCTCATCTCTCCTAAACTGCACTAATAAAAAAAAAAATAGAGCTCATCTTACCTGTCCAGAAACCCCTTATCCAGGCAGGCCAAAAACACAACCCGAACTGACAGAGACAACATGAATTATCAAAACCCAGCCAATACAGAAAGTGGCTAGCGCTAGGTGACGATATGCTAGCTACGGGTGGCAAACGGAGAACTAACAAAAACTCAGCTGACCTGGCGTGAGACTACTGACAAGTGTACAACACAGTGAAACAGGAGGTAACAGATGTTGGGTGTAGATAGATGGCGTGGGTGTTATAGATACCTGCAAGCATTTGTTCTCTTATTCCAGATCTTTGGTTAGTAGGAATCAACTGCTGGTGATGAGGAGATTCCTCAGATGACCACTGGGTGTTGCCACTACTACGATCTCTCTCTGCAGCAATACACACCCATGGATGTCCTTACAGTTCAAGCTGAAGAACCTGCTATTATTCCATCTTGGGAGTGAACTATTTGGGTTCTGAGCTTTCAGAACGAAACTGGTTCCATGATGGTGGAAAACGGCTAACGGACAGATTCCATGTATGGATCTGTTTTACTATGACCAAAATGGGCATGTGGTAATGGAACCTGTAAATAGGTTAATAAGTATATAGTGGTCCCGTTTGCGGAGTGGAGGGGAAGGTATCTCCTGCAGTTCCTTAACCAGAGAGCGTGAGGTGAGCTTCTGAATCTTCAGTACTCCAGGCCCCCAGCCTAGGGCTGTGACCCACTGACAGGTGAGGGAGTTTGACTTGAAGATCGTGCCCTGAGGGAGCCAAGGGGACATAAACCGCCAATAGAGCAAAGAGGGCAAAGCTGCTGATCTTTTCATGAACAGAGAACAGTACATTGGTGTCAACTTCTGCAATTGGATTCGTAGGAGGGCAAAGCTTGTGACAGCAAGCATCTGCGAGGAAAGGAGTAACTAGCAATGGTTTAAAGCAGGTGCTTCTCCTATTTTATTGAAGGCACCTGCCCAGGTAACAGTATTAACATAAGTATGATAACAATGTTTTAGAACGTCTAAAACCCATCTGCTCATCAGCTACCATCCGGGCCTCATCTCTAGTATATTGAAAATTATTGCATGAAATTACCCACCCCACCATATTGTCCATTTCAATTATTCCACATATTCTTTACCCCATACTTCCCTCCCTACACTTCCCCTCTTCCCCTCTTCCTCTTCCCCAATCCTCATCACCCATCTTTCCTTCCCCCTATCCCATTTTTTATTT
>JAMWET010004860.1:0-125165 GCA_024036415.1 Prochilodus magdalenae | reverse complement strand
CTGGCTGTTACTTGATCATGCGGCAACAACACACAAACTCGAATGTCATTTCCCAGTGGATCATTTATCGAGGAAACATTTTCAACATTCACCACACGGCTGGACTGTGCTGAGTTTACATGGATACAAACCCAAATCTTCTCCATCCTCCCAAAAGCTGGCGGCACTCACTCTTGCTTTTAGTAGAAGCTCTCGGAATGCCTTCCCCCATGATTTCTCTGCTTTGTTTTTAAGTCCCATCAAAGCTGCTCCTTTAAACCAAGCCTTCCTTCAGCCCCCCCTCTCTGTGCTATCCAGATTTTTTCTTTCCCAGTTTTCCGCCTTCTATTACTTAGATTCAGTGGAGGTTTTTGGTTGATTGTGTGAGGGGTCAACAATAATGTAAATGTTGCGTTTTTTTTTAGTTGTGGTGGTTGTTTTTCTTCTTATTGTTATTCTGCATATTTATTTTCATTGTTTCAGATTTGTTGATGATTACCGTTGGGAATATAAAACCAATAAGATCTTTCCTCAAAAAATACATTTTCATTTCTTTGTTATTTACATAATTTCAGCTAAATTCAGCCCCTATTAAACTGAATCTGACCAGAGTGTCTCAAAGTTGGCAATTGCCAATTAAACTGTAAGCACTGAGAAATCAAAACAGGGGCAAACAAATTGCAGTTGGTCCGAGAATCCTAGATGACCAGACCTCAGCACACTGAAGTGTTTTGGGATTTTACTTGGATTCTTGAGAGAGTAGCTTCTTCATGATTTGTAAGTGTGGAAAATTGTTATTTTCTTTCAGATTTTTTTTCGAAAAAACTGAATAGAAAGCATTCTCCAGTAAGAAGTTGAAATCTGCAATAAATCTGAACTGAGGACTGTGGAAATCCGGATAAAAATTAGTGATATGAGTTTAATTTACATATTTTTGGAAAGTTGTTACAGGGTGTGGTGTGGACTTTTACAGCTATAGGATCTGTATAAACACTGCTTATAATAGTCCCAGATATAGGAACTGGAGTAAGTTGTTTCGGTCTCACCCTAATAAAAAATACATTATCTCTTAAATTATAAAGTGTGTTTGTAGTTTCCATGCTGTTTCTCTTGCTTTCTTGTATGTGCTGCGTTCCTTATTAAAGCGAATATTTGCTGGACCCTTGGAGCTGATATTGTTGTGATTATGGACGTCTGCTTAGGTTTGACAGTTGCAGTAGTTGCTGGGACCCCTAATGTCCATTCAGTTACGGTTTGTCATTTATCCGCAGTTTGTTGAAAACCTGGGAACTTATATGTAAAAAAAAGTATTTATTATGTAGAGACCACATGTTAATTAAACCAAAATGTGCTTAGCATGTATATTCACCTGTTTTTACTGTTTACATTCCCACGGTACAATTCACACATTCGTAATGTACACTTAACATGGAATTGCTGTGAATAAGGTTGTGTTGATTCACAGTAGTGTTGTGTATTTTCTGGCAGTTTGGTTGGGAGCCAGATATGACTTGACCTCTGGCTGATGGAATGTACTGTTCCTGTAATGTTGCTTTATATCCGTCATGTGAGTTTGTTCTGTGGCACACAATGAAATTAGGTCATTTAGCAAACAATCAGTTAAGGCTAATGAGGCAGCTTGGGATAGTTTTTTATTAGAAGGTTTGCAGTAACGATTTGGACGTTTTGGTGTCTTTATGAGTAGGGTATTAGCAGTGTGTAGGACTACAAAGGAAGTTAACAGGGACCAGGCGTAGCACTCAGTTGTTTATCTGGCCACTAAGATGGGAATGCATCTGAATGAGTTTTCATTGCAAGTCAGAGTCAGAAGTTTAGTGAGACTTGATAAAAAAGTAAGTAGGGTCGCATGGCAGCTTTTAAGCGAATTATGGTTCTGTTCCTGTTATCACTATCCTTAAATACATCAGCTGAACAAATTATCAAACAGGTTTATCTCTCTTTTAGTCTCGCTAGGACCCTCCATAGAAGGTGTGTGCCCAAGTAACGGTTGGGATTTTTACAGACTGGCACAAAGTTTTTCAGATTGGGTAAGTATGTTGGCCTTCCTGAGCGTTTCAGAAAGCTAATACGTGTAGATGTCACTTTGTTAAAATTTCCGTTCTTCAAATATTTACTGGTTGGTCCGTAGGGAATATACATGGGTTTCCTGTGTGGTTTTGAAGTTCAGCGGATGGCCTCTCAATTTACTCTTTTTCCAAACCTTACCCCAATACAAACGGCGGCTTGTTTTCTGTCTGTTGGTACAGTTGGCAGAGAGTTGGTATATGAAATTGGATCGGATCACCACAGCGTTACCTCCTTTCGGAGTATATTGTGACTTCTCACAGGTCACTATACTGAATACCAGGTGTGAGGCCAATAAGCTAAATTCTCTACATGATATTACTCTATTTTAACTAAGGAGATATCAATTCAGTAATCAATTCTAAGCTAAAATAAAAAAATAGAGAACCATCGGTCAGGAACAGTCTTAATCTTCATCTGGTTTTTTTGTCGTTCATCTAGGTGCTTAGTGTTGCATCCGCTAGGTGAGTCTTTGTCCAGTTTACAATCGTTGAATTAAAGTGTAAATGTAGCAGACATGTGCTTAAATATACCTCTTAAATTTAAAGGTACGGATGGGAGCTGTCAGATAGTGGGAGCAAAAGGATCACCCCGCATCAGGTGACTATCAAGGTAACGGCTTGAAACAAAACAGTTGCCTGAAATACAGAGATATTTAAGTCCCATTTGCGAACTTTTACACCAATAGTTAAGACTCTGTTTGTTCTTTTTCCTTCAGCGGTTATAGTACATCATCTGTGGTTATTAATCAGTACACTAGGAGCCTGCTTCAATTTTCTCCCCTTAAGGTCACACTCACTTCACACAAGTCACACAAATCCAATTAAATCACACAGCACTTATAGTGGAAGGTGTGTGAAAATGGTTGTTATAGTGGACAAACTTAAGTATGACCGGCCATGTTTGGTTTTATCTTTCCCGTTACCTGAAACGGAGGAATATAAAAAATGTTCCACCGTTGGGAAGAGGGAAGTTAAAGAATAGGAACGATAGTGAATGAAATGTTTTGAAAAACATTTAAAACAGTAATGCAATGCACTCTTGGGTGTATAAACTTGGCAGAATTGTATCAACACAGAATCTAACTTTTTTAAAAGTAAGTTTCCCCAGTGGTAATGACATAACGGTTTTAAGCAATGTCACTCTTTTTATATCATCAAAGATTCGGTGGTAGGGTGATAGGTGTAACGTCTAGTTTGCATAAAGGAAAAAGTCAAAAAGATAATGCCAACTAATGATCTTCGACCCCTGACTGCAATCAAAAATAGGGATCAAATAAAAACACCACTGTTAGACAGTGTACTATGCACAGTGAGAGATGTTAGTCAACTGCGTTTTAGAAACCACTGTCCCACTTTATAGGGGCTATAGACCATCTGACTGATACACAGTACAGGTTATGTATGTTGTGTTCTGTGGGACAAACAAAGAGAATAGGACCACCCAGATTGTTACCAGGTCAAAAGCCCAAGGGCCTGTTAGACACAGAGGACTTGTAAAACACCACAAAGAAAACAAAAAAATACAACTTGTAAACTGAATCGGTTTTGTCGTTTTCAGTCTTCAATGATGATTAATTGTTGGGTAAAAGGGAAGGTCCCTGGTCCAAACTTGTTCAAGGCTAAACAGTGAAAGGCATGCAAAAATGTGGAATATGTATACATTTGCAAATAAAGGACAATTTTTTTAAATATAGAAAATATTGTGCACTGATTTATATGAAGTTTAATAAGGTTAAAAGACTTTAGGGACATTAAGGACATAAGGACTGATAAAGCTGTTCAGGTAGAATACTTCCAGCCCTTTTTTGGATCTGAGAGTGCAAATGTTGGTATGGTGTTGCTAACTAGTGTGGAGTTGGCTAATTAGCCTGTTACCTAAAACTGGTATATAGAGGATGCCTAGTGTGTCAGAAGCCTCATGTAGTTTGTCAGACATAAGTCAGAGCATGTATCAAAAGGGATGAGAGGAATACTCACTATTTAATGAAACAGCCGAGAATGACAGTATACTGTCTGGAAGGAAAGTGATGCTTCGCTGGGATATACACCAAGTTGAACCCGCTGATGCGAACGGCACATCCTGAACTAACATGTAAATATAGAAACAGCTAACCAAAAATTAGTCTATGTCAGCTGTGTTGGAAAACGATATTGACAAGGGTCTTGTCTCAGATAATAAGGTCACTCCGGTTAAAGTGCCTTTTCAGATGAAAGACTTTATGTAAATCCGTTTGAATCTCATTTGGGTCTGGTCCGTTGTACCCGTGGCTAAATGTATAACACCACAAGTCGTGTGTTCATATAGGTAGGAAATCTTAGTGGACTTATCAAGTAAGCCTCATACTGGTGTTTGATACATGATAGGGAAAGAACAACCCATTAGTGTTGTCTTGTAAAGAGGCATAATCTGGTGATTACACCTTATAGGATACACGTCATAGCACTTCAACCACAAATCATTTTGAATTGAAATATGTGAAGTATGTAATATCTACATGTAGACTCCTAGTCAAGCCGTACTTTGTAGCATAATCTACGCCGACGCATGTGTCTATTTTAGTCGTATATGTGTCGCAGGGAGGGCTCACCCATGCATTTATAGGAAGACCATCCTGTTTTGTGATAGCGGATTCAAAAGAACCACTACAAGACCGTAGGCAGTTGTATGTAGGGTCATTTCACCATTTCCACCGTTACTAAATGACACCCAGACCTAGTCATACATAGATATACATGTGGAACTATCATGAGCATATCGGTTGAGAAAAAAGGGCTCTTGTGTAGAGTCGTGGGTAATGCGGAAAACAACAACACCATGTGCCATGTGCATTTTATGGAAGGGTTTTATGAGATTCTGGTTTCCGATTGTTTAAAACGCACACCGTGATGGAAATGTTGTACTACCTCCGTGATGTAGACCCAAGTAATTGGTTAATCGTGAGAACTGACTAATCGGCGGAGTGTCCCTGTACTGGGGCTTTAACTAGTTCATTTCACAATAAAGATGGAAAGCAGTTGCTCCTGTGGACTAATCCTCATTCCGACAACCAGTTTTACATGAATGTATTGCCACGTGGTGAAGGTGCAGCAGTGGTCAAGCAGTGAAAAACGTCAGTAAATCTCACAACTGAATGAAAAGAAACCACTTAATGATGGTTTTGTGTGATTTTGGTGTATTAAGCTTACCTCATAGGCAACAATGCTGATTGAGCACCGGATCAAAGGAATGGCGGTACTTCTAAACGCATTACCCTTTTATTGTGTCCCAGGTACATGCTGATGTGCGCTACAGAGTTTCATGGTGTCCAACACGACATGGATAGGGTTTAGGGTGACTTCATGTACAGCAGTTGGATCGTGTGGGCGGGTACCGGTAAGAGACGTCCGGAAATGAGCCAGAAGGGACGAGCAGAGAGAGCATTATGTCAAGTAAAAAAAAAAAACTAGTTGTTAATTGATGAGACTCCCACATATGTGCAGAGTCTTATTTTGAGATATTTATAAGTATGTATTAGTTTAAAAAAAATAAGCAATGGAGTACTTATTAATATCATGTCCGGAGATCGTCTGAGGTTCGATAACACCTTGATTTTGGGTTACACTAACCACTCGATCCAGGGGCATAATACGTTCGGAACTGTTTCACCAAAAAGAGAAAAACACATGTGATCTCCAGTTTGTGCCGGATGGTGTCTAATCACTTATTGCCTCATTTGATCAAATGGACGAAGGAGCTGTTTTGTTACGCTACCGATTTTTTTTTCTATATTGTGTTATCTTGAATTTTCATGAAGAAACAGAACAACACAGAATAGAACACTGGCCCCAAATCTGCTGGCGAAAGCCGTACCGTTAGGAGTCCATTGAATTCCATCAATATTAGAAATAGGTTTATGGGACCGGCTCCATGTCAATGGTTTGCACGTTGGGCAGATACCGTCGTTTTTCTTGATTGGATCTGGAGCAACGATTATATATTATATTATATAATTAGTAGTAATATACACACTCTTGATTTCTTAGACACAATTGTCCTGTAGAGTGTTTTGCAAAAGTGTGAGCCCAAAAAACGCTGGGGTGATTGCTCACTAAACAGGGAACAAAAGATTTGGGACAGATGAGAAAGTTATTGAGACACTTATTAGGTGGTCGGGATGGCACATGTAATAGGTTTTGAGTCATGTACCACAATAACATAAGTCACCAACGAATAGGATCTTAATGCGTTAGATTTGAGTATCGGTTTTGTAACACACTGTCAGAGGCACGAATTCGGGTGGCAGCCAGTTCCCCCAATTGACCTAGCATTTGTTTGGCACAACGTTCTATGTAGCAAAATGTGATTCGCCATCAAATGAGCCCAACTGAGCCCAAATATATATGGATAATTATGCGATACCAAGCATGTTTAGACCCCCCACAATGCTATATGAACACACAGCTATACAATATAGCCAAAACATCTACGAGCATTCCAGAGCTACCAACAGAGAAGTGGCTGTCTAGCTTCTTGCTTTCTGCCAAAGCTGCCCATGTATCTTTACCAAGGCCTCTACAAGACCACATAAAGTGATCGTGTGGCAGTACAGATAGGTCTGTGGGCTCCACAAGATGTTATACATGCCAGATCTGTGTAGTGCCTAGTAAGTTGACAACATATGAGGAGCAACCGATATTACAATGGCGACCTAGTATGTTTCATCGGCACAATAGCCCGCAGATTCGCTTATTTCAGACGATTGTGAGTAGGACATGGCCAATCTCTGAAACTACAAATGGTGTCGACTTGTTTCTGAGACCATTCCCAAAACATGATGGATGCAGTGGATGGGGCCAGGTGGCAATATCCATGTCTGGCAGACAGGCCACAACATGATTTAGGTTATGTTGCATGTGTTCACAAATCTAGACATGTCTACATCGAAAATGCCCAGACCCAGCAAGAACTTAGCGCCAACCGAGCAACAACCACAGATACACTCCTCGCTACTGGACTACGGCTAAGGGAATTAAATGGGGCTCATTTAGAACTTCACTGCACACAGCTGTCTGGTTTGTGCTATTGCTACGAGATCCGTGAATGCTGTGCCACTATATCGCACCAATTTCGGTAAATCGTGTACAGACTGCGTGTATGGACAGTAAGGACAGGTATTTATTGGGCACGATTGAGACACAATGGCTGACGCAGTATCATGTGGCTAGGTAGACTAGCTCCGCCGCGATCGAACAGCGCGAGGAGTGTTGAGATAGCCTTTCAGTGTATCATGGCATACACACCGCATTCAACATGATGCTACGCTCATAGAGATCCATGGCAAGGAGTGTATGTGGCACATCTCCACATGAGCTTGCATTCCAGATTGGAGCGCTAATCAGGAGAGCATCCCAACAAGCCTTGCCGTGTTGGCTGAATGATCATGTGTCCACCACAGTCATGCTTGCAGAATTAATCTAGCCTATATGAATGAGGTCAAGTATACGGGTAGCTTGTCAAACCTTGGCCAATTTCTACCACACTATCCGAAGCGGGTCGACTCTATCTGCCTGCGTTGTTCCAGGAGAAACGTCAAGGTTCAGAAGAACAGACTGCTATGGAATGTGAAAAAGAGCAGTGGATCTAGGCAAAGACTGGAATGAAAGAAGCCGGCAGACCGTACTACTGGCGTTATGCATAATATGCAAGTGTGTAGTTTACGGAACCAAAAATAAGACGTGAGCCCCAGGCGGGTACGCAAATGCAGATTTGAGTCAGCATGCACCCGAACCGACTAGTGAATAGGTAGTAAAAAAAAGTGAGTGGCGAGAGAAACGTAAAGAGAAGATAGGCAAGGTCGTTGCAGAATGTGCAGCAGAGATGGGGGGGGGGGGGAAAAAACAAGTGGTTACACAGCAAAGGACAGCGCTAACGTGCACTACACCCGTTCACTACCTAATCACCCGTGTTTTATGCACACTACACCTCAACCACCAAATATTATTTCTGCGGGGTGAGTTGTTTGTGTCAAGGCTAGAATAAGCGTAAAAACTTTGGAAATTAATTCACTGCAAGAAGAGCAGGAAATTAGGGCTACCAACAGGAATGACATAACCACGTTAAGGTAAAGTTCGAAGTGGTGACAAGTGCAACATAATATGGAGTCCTTGGCGCAAGGCGATAGCAGGGGGCTGTGTACGCAAGCATTGAAGAAACGTAAATGGAGACAAAAGATTAACCAGAGACACGACACAAAAGAACGATCATCCATACAGAAAGTGGGGGTCCACTATACAGTGGAACGGTTCTGGCACTGACCCTGCCTCGTCAGTACACGACCTTGGAGACTAAAGGGGCGGTGTGTTTACAATACTATATCAGCTAAAGACAAAGCTGTGATGAGAAGCGATTAAGTATAGGTGAAGTAGTAGCAGAAAAGAGTACTCGTAAGGCGCATGGAGCTTGAACATTTGAGCGGGCAGATCGCGTCACTGCAGCAATAACAGGATGACCCATGGAAGGCACTCGGCTGCTCACAGAGATGCGGGCTTATTTGTGTGGTCTGCGTTGGGTCAAGTCCAGAGAGTACAGCGGAAAAGGCACCAGTCGGGTGAGAACGACCACATGTGCAGCCGATGTGTGTAAACAGTTAAATTAGCAGGTGAAAGCCGCACGATTGGATCGGGTAGAGTGGATGAGGGTAGGAATGAGCGCTGAATGAGCGGATGGTAAACTCGAGGGACAGGGAACAGTGGTGAGGTAGTCCAGGCATGGAGGGTGCAAGGCTATGTACTAGCGCAACTATTCACTTTTGAACGATGAACGCGTAACATTGAAGGTCTCCTGAATTGAATCCCATTACAAATTTACCGGAGAGGATCTGGAAATTTGAGTCCTCAGAGTGGAACACATCGGTAACCTTGAGAGACTAATGAAGACGAGGTTAAACAAGGAGAGTGGACCAAAACATGCAAAACTCCATAGCTAAATGTTGGAAAAAAGCCACTAAATGCACGTGCGTGACAATAGATTGTCTCCAAAGCTGTTTTTGTAAACTTGACAACAGCTTTGCAGCAAGGCCCTATATGCTTGATAATTTTTTTTAGCCTAGCTTGTTAATGGTTATGGATACGTATTCTAATTTGTTGTAACCATTTACACGTTCCTCAACTGGCATGAAATTTAAGTTCATCAGTTTGCTATATTACTTTTTCTAGGACCAGGCGGAGTTTCAAACAGCGTGGGCTGGAGTGATACAGTTGGCATCAAACATCAGGTCCTGGGATGCTGCATATGTACATCATGGACCCCAGTGCAATCTACAGTGTAAGACAACATTTTAAAGACATCTTTCCAAAAAAAGTGGATTACAGGACTGTGGAACGCAAAAGAAAGCCGGTGAGTGTGATTTGTAAATCCTCTTTAAGCACCAGTGATGAAACAAATTACAAATATTTGATTTATACTATATGCGATTGATATGAAACTCCTTGTATTAAGGAAACTGCCCAGTGTGGACCAGATTAAGACGAGCGTTCTTTGTTAGAAGAACCTGTTATTGTAGAAGGAGGGGTTATGCTCGTGTATGAGGTTAATCTGAATAGGGCTGAGACGCAGAGACGAATGCGCACAGCATGCATTATGGCATTGGCGTCCACACAAGCAAGAAGAAAGCTTCCTGGATGTTTTTCTCAGAGAGGGTACAGGCGGCTCCAGCAGGAGAAACTTGCATGGCGGTACAGATGCCACAGTTATTTTTTTTATATTGCTAATATATCTGTATATATATAGGTATATATGTGTTATGTATATGTCGACAGTATAGGCATCATGCTGCAGTGTATGATGTGGAAAAAACATGGACTGATGCGACATTGACACAACATTCCCATGTCCTATGCATCATATAAAATAGAGCACACTACTGTACAGTATATTTGCACATAGAAGGTTTCAAATAATGTAGACTAGCTATTAGTGCCTTTTATTCTTACGCACCCACAGCTCCTGGACGACCTAACAGGCAGTCGTGGCGAGAACGGCCAGGACGCAGAGGTGTGAGATATTTTTTCTAACGCATTAAAAAACACATGTATCAAGCACCATCAGAGTCATAAATAGTTGCCTTGAGTAATACGTGTTTAGTGCTAATATGTGCTCCTTGTCCGCAGAGCATCAATAGTACTGAGCGCTCTTCTTCTGTGTCCTTGTAGCTGATAAAGCAGAACCTCGAGGTACAGCGGGCCATAATAAAAGTAACGGTGTACACTTGAAGTGAATTGAGAATGAATTCAATTGTTATAAGAGTGCTCAAACATCGGAAAGGATGTATGGTCCGACCGGCGCGTTGACGTTTCTAGAATAAACATGAAAACATACTGATGCAGAAAGTGTTAGGTTCAGCCTTAATTGGCACGTAACTTTTAAAGCTAATGTGGCCTGTCTGGATGGTTATAGTTAAAAGCTAGAAAAGTGAGGCGAATAGATGTTCATAGAAACATGAAAATAAGACTGGAATGGATGTATTATCTTTAATAGAAGAAGTTTATGCTTGGTAATTAAAATAGGAAAGGACAGTGATTAGAAGTTCGGTGTGACCCTGTAGATTAAAATCGAAAACCAGAATATTCCAAGATCCAAATCACTTTTTTTCAGATTACAAATTACAAGTGGATTTACAAATCTGCTGTGAGATTATTTGTGCAGGAGATGTACCATCTTTTTAGGAGACAGAGAGCTTGAAATTGTCTTTGTGTACTATGGACAGTATTAGAATATGCCGGATTTTGAGAGGTACCAAAAATATCATTAATCTCAATGGAGAGTGGGTGGCAGACACGATATAGAGGGCTGGCATCTTGTTAGCCAAGGACACGCGACAAACACCCCGCCTTTCCTCAAGAAAATGCTGACAAGCCCCACAGGTGTGTTTGCAACACAGTCACTCTTTACTTTAAATGGTCAGTTTCAACATTTCTGTAGTAAGTTGCACACAATAACGTGGAGAAACAAAAGCCTAGATGTATGGTTTATGCTTGTTTGCTTGCCTTCAAGAATGAACTTAACAGGGGTTTTTCCAAACCTCCACCCACATAGTAGGAACGAAATCTAGGAACGCACACATGAGAATGTCTTTCCCTAAAAAATTGCTAGCAAGTATGGAGCAAGAAGACCGAGTCGTGTCTATAATATAAGACTTGATGCTTCAGACGCTGACACAGAAAAAAAGCTAAAAAGTGCCAGTAAAGAGGACGCATTGAGCCCATGGGCAATGGAGAACAAAGTGTTAATTCATATGTACCGTAAGCTAAAGCACATGTACTCCCCATTGGCGATACGAGTGGGCAACGATTTGAAGACGATAACCCAGCTCGTTTAGTCCGTCAGCAAGCGAAACTGAGGACACGTGATTTGGAAAAGGGTGGTGTGCAATGATTTTAAGCAAGGCATTAGTGATAAACAAGATATGCTAGGCTTATATATCAGGACTTCCATTTCCCCCAAATAGAATTTGTCTTGTAGGAGTAACGACCACCGAGGAAGTCGGATCAGCTACATAAAAGAAAGCCTACCGTTATATAAGAACACGCTGTTCCTGTTGTTCCGCCACAGTTTGCTGGTTCTACAGATGCGTTGTGTGCTACCAGGGGACTTTAGTGAGAAGGCCAGTGAAAAGCCGTTCAAAACTCTTGTTCAGGTGTTCTGGACAGGATCAGCCCTTTTGCGCTGCACTTTAGCCTTGAGCCACTTGTTATGTGCCCCGTTGAGGGCTTAAACACAGCATGAAGCACAAGGACCTATATCAGAATGTTAAATCGGTAAAACAATCCTTTGCATGTAGAGAGTTAGCGTTGCAACACGGGCAAGTATGCCAACACAAAATGTTCTGCTTGCACACACACACACCAACCATTATTCATGACCAATGGACCGTTCTGATAACATAGAATCAGACCTAACAGCTATGTTTCTAGAAAAAAGAGCCCCCGAAATTTGCTAGCCTTCATTCTATGATCAACCTTGATTTACTGTAGAATTATTGGGTTTGGTATGTTTGCAGGAAGCATATTTACAGCAATAAATGTACAAAGCTGCACTCATTCTAAATTACTTTCCAGACGGTTGTTTCAAACAAGTCCCTGGTGGACGTCCTAGTGGCTGGGTCTAGAAACACGTTGTAGCTAAGAAGACAATTCAATATGTTGCCGGGTTGTATGGGGTTATTGGTTTGGACCTTTGAGTGACTGGTGCACTGGTCGTCCAAAGAGGTAACACCTGATTAAATACAAGACCGTATGTTTCAGGCGCGTATTTTTGACTCACAAAACAGATCGCAAATTACGTATATTCACATGTAGATATGTATGAAAGTAACATGCAGTGATGGAGCCAACAATACTGGTAATATAAGTCCAGGATACTAAAAACCACGCTGAGCTGTCGCAAACTTTTATGACTAGAACTGTTGGTCACACCACTCGTCTACAAAAACCCACTACTCTAGGAAACCATTTCTCTACATGTAAAACAGCTGAATAGTCTTGAGGGAGTTCCTTTCATGTATGGTGTGCATGAATACTATTAAAGAGTAAGAGAATCAGAGAAAGCTCTGACTATACTCATGTAGGCAGTCACCAAAACCTAAGTATTGGTGGCTGTGAGCTCTCCAGGCAGATCACTCCTGCTAGTGGAAATCACCTGTGCTAGGGGACGTTAAAGGAAAGCATATTTAGCGCGAAAGCCATCATCCTTGTCGAACACTGAGCCACGGTACTAATCAACTGGCATTCAGAAGGGACAGTGCGATAAAACGTTGAAGTTCAATACGGAACGTAATAGCATATCTTAGCTTTGAGAAGAACGTATATACACTGTATTGTAGAATAGCGAAATATGTTAATGTCGTTAGTTTGAAAAAATGTGATTCGGACATTATAAACGTCAATAAACAAATACACAGGTGTATCGCATGGGAGAGATGATTGGCATATGAGGAGAGGGGCCATATGCTTATCATGCAGCGATCGACAGGTTCAAATAGGACGCATGTATACAGTAAGTATAGTTACTATATGCTCACTATTAGGCCGCGGTATATGATATAGTGCAGTAAACGAGCCTGCCCCTAGCACATTCTCAGACCATGAGTCACAAACATTAAGATACAAGACAGGAGAAAATACGTGCAAGCACAGGAGAAGACTGCTAGAAAGAGAACTAAGCAAACCAAAGAAATACAGAATTGGGAAGAGGAACACTTACATTTTCAGAACCGTCACAGCAGCCTCGATCTACCTCCGTTCTTTAAACACTTTCCAGAACTTGTTGCTGGAAAGCGCAGACTGGTGTGATTGGTAGAGTGGATAAATAGGAATTCTCTCCAAAGCGAATGTATTTTTTTAAATAACGGGCAGGTGGAATTTCGTCAGCAAATAAGCATGTGTTTTTCACTTCTGAACATTTGAGCATGTGTTTACACGGAATGTTTAAATTATTGCATTTGGCACAGTGATTTGAATTTTGCCGAAAGGTGTTGTTTACCTAATTTAAGCCACATTTTGCTGTTATGGACTGAACTCCTGTACTTGCTAATGTAAGGGGCGTCAGTTCATGGGTTTTAGGGAACCTAACTATACTAAGTTCACAATCAAAGTGCTACCAGTAAAGTTATTCTGAAGCCGGATTGTTTAGCCTTGTCACAGTCAGTCATTGTTAATGCTATGAACCTACTGCTCAATCAAATGCGTCAGTAACATACCATCTCTGTTGAACCTTTCAGGGTTTTGCATCCTTTGAAAACTAGGAACAACTGAGACTACTTTTGTTTTGTCAATTGGTGTAAATAGTTTCATTTAGCTGCAGGAACTATAAAACAGATAAAACTGCCTAGCTAGCGTGCACAAACAGCAGAGCTGCACCCCTTAGGGATAGCGCAACAAGCTCCTCCACATAATGAACAATGCTCTTTCTGAAAATAGAAATTCAGTGCCAATTATTATCTGTACTACTGGAATGTACATAAAATTTACAGACTCTCCTCGCTTTTGAAAGTACGATGTTGATGTTAAGCGTTATTCAAACATAATGTAGTATTTCATATTATACCTACTAAATTTCAAATATTGTAGATTGTTTTACATACGTTCCCTTTTTAGCCAGTGGATTAAAACAAATGTTCAGACATGCATATAGTGCTACTGTTATGCACCATTTTTTTTTTTTTCCTCTCAGACCTGCCCACTGGCCCGCACAGTACAGACGTGAGGACTGCTATACACGAAGTGGAGACAAAGGATCACTCTGCAAATACTGGCTGAGATGTTATCTAAGTAACTTATTTGACAGGTTGGACACTTTCATTAATAATCCCCATTTGTATCTACACTCTTTCACAATTGTATCAGCAACACTGTAACCATATTAGGTGCACATAATAGTTCGCATGGTCCAGACTGTAGTCCACAAGTCAGTCAGTGTCACTGCACTGCGGAATGAATCCACCACCTTTCATACCAGACTCAGCTGTGGACGTAGCAAGTGAGGGTCTGACCAATTGAGTAACAGAAGGGTAAGGGACCCTAATACATTAATATACGCAGAGAAAAGATGGAGCTACAGTCTAGAATTGTGGAACATACAAAGTGTACGTGTACTGAAACTGCGAACCTTTTAAATGAAGTGAAGATACCTAATGCGCCTGGGTCATGTGTGTATATACACACTCATCCGTAACTTATCTCAGACAGTAAATCATTATTAGAGAGTATGTGGTCCCCATTGTCTTTATAGCAAGTACTTGTGAGTTGGCTTGAGTTCTGTGTATAAGTGGACCTACGGTTTGTTTACCCTTATCTTGTTGAAAAGTGTACAGAATGAAGACCTGACATGCAACATGCACAGTACTGACTAGTTATCGTATAAAAACGTTTTTTTTTTTTTTGGCCCAAAAAACCACCGAAAAGTAACGCTAGTATGATTTGATCGTACATATAACTTCCTTCAAATGGTTACAGTTTTAAAAGTGCATCCCAACAGACCTTGCTCGAAGTAACACATTATATGTACCACTTGTTTCAGGGTCCATTAGCTAAGACAAGACACCATTTAATGTTCACATACCTGAAAGATAGTTTTGACCTAGCTGATTTAATGTTGTGCACGAAGAAACTACTTTCAACAACCTGATTAAGAAAGATGGCTGGCTCTTGCCACTACTGTGACACGGTAAGAGGTGGACCAAAACACTATGACCTAATATTGCCACAAAAAGGACCACCAACCCACCAAAAGCTATGAGACTCTGAAGAGTGGTTGTAGATCGGCGCTTGTTATATTCTTTTTAGCGATTTTCTCATAGATGCTAAATTAGGACTGAGAATGGGGGAATTTAGAGGAGGCCAAGCCTAACATGCTTGCACTGTTTTTTCTTCCAAACGCTTTTGAACGATTTGCTCTGCTTCCCTCCCCGTCTCTGCCCCTCCCTTCACGATCGGTGCGCAGATTGCGGCCGGAGGTGCGTATAGTCCTGCTGAAAGATGCCACGCATTGCCATGCAAGAGGCTCAACTTGTTTCGCAAGAAGGGAGCATGTGCAAACTAGGACATCTGACATGAAATGAACAGGACACGTGGGGTTATCTCAGCAGAACAGCATGCACACTCAACATCCACCAGACTCCGTTCTTCTTCTGTAATCAAGTCAAAGATGTTGATTTATGTCGCCATGACTTACCCCAGGTAAACAGTGTACACAGACCAGTTGACCACATGCATCCAAAAAGAAATGGGACTCATTGGAACAAGCGACTTCATTTCATTAGCGGTCTTTTTAGGTCCCGACAAGTCCGTGATTTTTGGCGGCCGGTGTTTTCCAAACATTGTGTAGTGTTAGCTGACCAATAAGACGAGAAGGACAGACTGGGAACGTGTGTCTCGTTCATCCCTGTAAGCACCAAACATGGAATGACCGAGGCTGCAGCAGGTCATATGAAGGCTAAAACCATTGCTCGTGGGTCACATGGTACTAAAGCTAGTAGCCCCTTTTGCTGGTCATTCATGGACCGAATGGATATAAGCTTTCATCTATATAGCCCTTTCTTAACTAACATAACAGCTCTTAAAGGACGCTCTGCCGGACCCCACCCTTTATTTGTGTGTGTTTGGTCTTAAATAAGTGGCACATCATTTATCATATATCTTATTTTAATTCTAATATTTGCCTATTGAGAGTCAATATAGGACATGGAAAGATGTTGATTAGCTGGACCAAACATCACAGATTGTGGCTAGAACTAGGCATGAAAGTATCTCTACAGGACAACAGTTGGAGAACCATCTTACTAGAGCCATTCTAATTGTAGGTGAAGCAGGCAACATTGACGCTGAGGTATGTAATGGAGACTGCCATACTAATTATGGTATTTCAAACTAACTAACTGTGGGAGGACTGATGTACAGTGTAAAACTGTGTAGTTCAAATGGACCACTAGCTATTGCTCTCCTATAAATAGAGTTAACTGCTGGGCTGGGACTCGGAGCAGTAAGATCATTCACTTTATGTGAGGAAAAGGAACGAGAGAATCTGACATTTTGCTAACTCTAATTGATACTATGGGAGATCTGTTGTCACTTGTGCCAAATTTAGTCTCACACAAATCAAACTGAAGAAAACTGCTATAAAAAAGTAATCTCTCAATCTTTAGAACAAAACCACGAACACAAGGAGACAGAGGACTTAACTATTTATTATTCATACATATCTTTTAACTTTTTTGGTTGATGTATCTAACTCAGAAAATCTGAGTTATCTGTAAATGATCTCAGAAACATCAATATAGCTAGTAGCCACATTAACGTCCTACAGTAAATCACACACATTTCTAGCTGCCAACTGCTGGAAGGTCTGGTGTCACTCCACCTCCAACCCTACAGCAAAATCTGCAGAAACTGCACAAGAATATTCCACGCTGTACATACAGTATATTCTAAAAGCTAGATTGCATGCTATTAGCTCCATGGTGGAATGGTCCAGCAGTCAGTGCAGTGGAGCAGGTCTTTATGGCAGATGTTTCTTCTACTCCTCAGGGACGTGATATAAGGTTCTGATTTGCTGCACAGCTCTCCTAAGATGTCCCACTGGATGCTGTTCTCTAAATTGTATGTGCACTCTCTTAGAGAAGCAAATTAGAACACAAGTGGAGGGCTAGTCTTGAATGCAGCTGTCTTTACTTTTGCATAAACAACTGGGGTCCTCTTCAGTTTCACTGGGAAACCGAGCAGTGGTGTAGTCTAATCTGAAGGAGTGAGTGTGTTCTTTTAATGTAATTACCTTAAAATGTTGTTATGTTCTATCAATGCTAAATTCTTTACCTTGTATATTCGTTCTAACATTAGCATGGTAGTAAATCTTTTGTGACTGTTTCCAGAGCCAACATCTCAAGACCATAACAACGTTCAAAAATGTCACGCCACAACAAGACCTAGAAAAACTGTTAAACTAATTCATGCATTTGTCTCCAGTGGTCTTTGTATTGGCCTTTCTAGAACCACAACCAGCTACAGCTTATTCAAAATGCAGCTGCTGGAATGCTTACGGGAGCTGAGCACATTATTCTTCAATCCTCAAGTCACTGAACTTGCTACTAATTAACTACAGAATTGACTTTAAGTGCTTCTAATTGCATATAAATCTCTGAACGGCCTTGGACCAAATTACGTTGCTGATCTGCTTGAAGTCTACAAACCAGCCTCTCTGATCACTAGTGGCCAGACTGTTAGTAGTGCCCTGAATCAGTACTAAACCATGCGAGGCATTCAGCCATTTATGCTCCCAACAGCTGGAACAAACTCCCAGGTTAGGTCAGCAATGCTTCTAATCTAGCGATCTTTAAATCCAGTGTCAAGATGTTCTTGTTTTCTTGTGCCTTTCTTAGCACTGTACTTTATCTTAGCCCTATTTATATTCCATGTAATGCCTTATTTTATTCTCTGCTTCATTGTTTTCGTCTTTAGCACTTAAAGTGTAAATTGTGTAGCTGTCTTTGTAAGGTGCTCTGTCTGAGGTGCTGGAGATCAGGACGTGATCAGCTTTATTATTTTGTTGTTTAATGCTTTTATAGATTTTTTTTCTGTGAACTGCTTTGGACTGCTGCCGTGTGCAAAAGGTGCTATACAAACGAGACAAGTGCTTTTCCTGAAGAATATGTGGAGTGATTATGTAGTTTAAGCAATATGAGACTAGAGTCCTAGAGTGTTGCCAGATGTTTACTACAGTTTTTGGATGCTAGGGTAGTAAAGTGATGTTTCTGTTGTATTCAGTGTGCTTGCTAAGGTGTTGCTATGCTATGCAGTAGGTAGCGTTCATAACTGTGTGGCTACAGACCATGTGTGATGATCATGATGTAAGAGCAGCGCCCAGAAACCTTTTATAGTGTATACTGACTGAGGCAGTTGCTGTGGTATCCCTGTTACAATGGTTGCTAGGGTGTTGCAAGGACTGAGGCTCAGTATGACTGTAGATTAGACACATAGGGAGGGGGGACCAGTATGGATGTGGATCAGACACATAGAAGAGTGCAGGTAAGTATAGCTATGGGTTGGACACATAGAAGAATGAGGGTCAGTATGACTGTAAATTAGACACATAGAGAACTGCAGGTAAGTATGGCTGTAGATTAGACACATAGAGGAATGTGGGTAAGGATGTCAATAGATTAGACACATAGAGGAGTGCAGGTCAGTATGTCAATAGATTCGACATATAAAGAAGTACAGGTCAGTATGGCTATGGGTTAGACACATAAATGAGTGCAGGTTAGTATGACTATGGATTAAATACATAGAGGAGTACAGGTCAGTATGGCTATGGGTTAGACACATAGAGGAGTACAGGTCAGTATGGCTATGGGTTAGACACATAGAGGAGCACAGGTCAGTATGACTACGGATTAAATACATAGAGGAGTACAGGTCAGTATGGCTATGGATTAGACACATAAAGGAGTGCAGGTCAGTATGGCTATGGATTAAATACATAGAGGAGTACAGGTCAGTATGGCTATGGATTAAATACATAGAGGAGTACAGGTCAGTATGGCTATGGATTTGACACATAAAGGAGTGCAGGTCAGTATGGCTATGGATCAGACACATAAAGGAGGGCAGGTCAGTATGGCTATGGATTAGACACATAGAGGACTGCAGGTCAGTATGGCTATGAATTAGACACAGAGGAGTACAGGTCAGTATGGCTATGGATCTGACACATAAAGGAGGGCAGGTCAGTATGGCTATGGATCAGACACATAAAGGAGTGCAGGTCAGTATGGCTATGGATTAGACACATAGAGGACTGCAGGTCAGTATGGCTATGAATTAGACACAGAGAAGTACAGGTCAGTATGGCTATGGATCTGACACATAAAGGAGGGCAGGTCAGTATGGCTATGGATTAGACACATAAAGGAGTGCAGGTCAGTATGGCTATGAATTAGACACAGAGGAGTACAGGTCAGTATGGCTATGGATCTGACACATAAAGGAGGGCAGGTCAGTATGGCTATGAATTAGACACAGAGGAGTACAGGTCAGTATGGCTATGGATCTGACACATAAAGGAGGGCAGGTCAGTATGGCTATGGATCTGACACATAAAGGAGTGCAGGTCAGTATGGCTATAGATTAAACACACAGAGAAGTGTAAATCAGTATGGGTGTGGATTAGACACAGAAGAGTGCAGGTCAGTATGACTATGGATTAAACACAGAGAGGAATTTGGGTAAGGATGTCAATAGATTCGACATATAAAGAAGTACAGGTCAGTATGGCTATGGGTTAGACACATAAATGAGTGCAGGTTAGTATGACTATGGATTAAATACATAGAGGAGCACAGGTCAGTATGGCTATGGGTTAGACACATAGAGGAGCACAGGTCAGTATGGCTATGGGTTAGACACATAGAGGAGTACAGGTCAGTATGGCTATGGGTTAGACACATAGAGGAGTACAGGTCAGTATGGCTATGGGTTAGACACATAGAGGAGCACAGGTCAGTATGGCTATGGGTTAGACACATAGAGGAGTACAGGTCAGTATGGCTATGGGTTAGACACATAGAGGAGTACAGGTCAGTATGACTACGGATTAAATACATAGAGGAGTACAGGTCAGTATGGCTATGGATTAGACACATAAAGGAGTGCAGGTCAGTATGGCTATGGATTAAATACATAGAGGAGTACAGGTCAGTATGGCTATGGATCAGACACATAAAGGAGTGCAGGTCAGTATGGCTATAGATTAAACACACAGAGAAGTGTAAATCAGTATGGGTGTGGATTAGACACAGAAGAGTGCAGGTCAGTATGACTATGGATTAAACACAGAGAGGAATTTGGGTAAGGATGTCAATAGATTCGACATATAAAGAAGTACAGGTCAGTATGGCTATGGGTTAGACACATAAATGAGTGCAGGTTAGTATGACTATGGATTAAATACATAGAGGAGCACAGGTCAGTATGGCTATGGGTTAGACACATAGAGGAGTACAGGTCAGTATGGCTATGGGTTAGACACAGGGGAGTACAGGTCAGTATGGCTATGGGTTAGACACATAGAGGAGTACAGGTCAGTATGGCTATGGGTTAGACACATAGAGGAGTACAGGTAAGTATGGCTATGGGTTAGACACATAGAGGAGTACAGGTCGGTATGGCTATGGGTTAGACACATAGAGGAGTACAGGGCAGTATGGCTATGGATTTGACACATAGAGGAGTACAGGTCAGTATGGCTGTGGGTTAGAATACAGGAGAGAAGTGCAAAAATAAAAATGGAAGGAAAAAGGGATTAGCAACAACAGCTAATTGGATTAAAACGGTGTACACAGGCACATCAATTCTGATTATAACAAAAGTTCCAGAAATGGACTGCCTTGCCTTCCAGCCTCCTTAACTTTAAGTAACTACAGCAATGTAGTCCTGATTGTCAGTGTAACATTGTGTGATGACAAACTGATTCTAGATTAGAAATTCATAGATCAGTCAACAGGATTCCCAAACGTGACTGATATTGACAGCATTATAGCAGATCAGCACAGCCATGCTTTCCTGTTTTGTATATTCCTCCTATTTCTATGCTTTAAGTCTGTTTAGCAAGATGTTGCACACACTGTACCAAAGACAGATCAAATTCAATCAAGCATCTTACAGCAAGCATGTGTGCGTGTGAAGATTGGCTTCTTTCACGGCGAGACTGATGCTCCTCTAAGGTAATCAAGGACAGGCCATTAAAAAAACATCTAAGCAATGTGTTTGTGATATGCATGAAAGGGACAGAACATGCAGAAATATCCAAACCCAAATCACATCCATTAATCACAGGAATCCAGCTTACAGCTTTTCAACTTGAGTCGAAGACTGTAAACAGACATGTTAAAGTCAGTGGAGTTAAAGGGTGTTGCAGTGGGGTGCTCAGCTAGACATCCCTCTGCCATCACTCAGATGCTCGCTGAGGACACGAGGCTCACAGCACATTCAGGAAATGTGAGTGGGAGGTTTCGGAGGTGGCTAAAACATCCTTCTTGTTTTTCTTTTTCTCCCTCTGCATCGCTGCTATTGTCCTCACACCTGCCATGCACTTGATTTAGTATGAATATCAAGCCTCTTCAGCGAGCGCTCTTGAATACAGTCATCTGTAAAGAACCTTGTTTGGAGGAAATCACTTTATGGCTTATTGGTTTGAATCAAACAGATCATCTTTCATGCCCCACTGTTCTCCATCTGTTGCCTCTACCAGAGAAGCAGAGCAATCTCAGGCTAGACTCCAGGTTCATCTGTAATGTTGCGATGCTCAGTATGCAGATCATTTATCAGTTACAAATGAATTGAGGTTGTCAATGCAGCAGCATTCTGTAACTGAAACAGCTTATTAGATTAGGCTAACTGAACTGTGGGGAACATTACCTGATTGCCAGGTGATATGGGATGGGGGTGCAAAAATGCATCAGTGCCTCGTGATGCATTGATCTGAAGGTGGAGATTTGACTGTCTCAGTTTTGGAAGTGTTGATTATTGCAGGCAGCATTCAAATGTTGAAGCAGGGAAATGTGAGTCAAATGACCATCACCAGTCCAATGACATGCTTTGTTGATTTAAACTGATTGTAAGTTAACACACCCTTCACAGAAAACACGCTTATATAATACACTCATCGTCAAAAGAATAGCTACACCCAGCAGGATGTGTTGGTTTGTAGTGCTGTTGGGAAGGAAGATAAAGGTTACCAGGAACAATAAATGATGATAAATTTGGACTGATATGGGGAATATTTACTGAGCTACACATACAGAAGTATGTTCTGAAGTTTTCTCAGTATGGCGTCGGGACGCCACGTTTGCTAGCACAACGTGATAATCGTCTCGACATGGAGGTGTAGAGGTTTGTAATGGTGACCTGTGATAATCCATCCCATGCATCTTGAATATTCTCACACAGTTCCAGCTGATTTAACGGTAGGGGTTGAGGTGGAGTGACACCAGGCCTTCTGGATGTGTGACGCATGACCAGTCATAGTGCTTAGTGCTGACCACAGTGCCTCCGCACAAAGATTTGTTGGTTGTCATCTTTGCACCGGCAACATTTTAGGCTTTTTTCCCCTCTAACTCATAATGAGGACATGTGATTTGAACAAGGTTGTTCAGACTTTGGCATGTGACTCTATTTCCTTAACGCCTCATGGTATGTTACTTAACCTCAGAAAACTGTACACCTATATTGGGTAGATGAAACATCAGTGTTTTTACGACTGGTACTATTCACCAAATGCTTTTCAGCAGATTCAACCAGTAGCCAATACTGTTTGAGGGCGGGGCTAGACTGTTATCATTGGAATGCACAGCCAATAGCTGTATAAAGTTATGTAAACATGTAGAAAATGATTCATTTCCAACGTGAGATTTAGCTAAGTATTCTGTTTTCTATTAAAGATGGTAAAAGGCAGGAGAAGCTCTGCACTCCTTTAACATTGTTGTATAATACTGGGTTGGTCTGGAAGGTCAAAAATAAGATGTTTGATGTTTAGATGATGGCTCCAAAACAGCAAACCCATATCCATTTAATTCCACTACTGCAGTGAACTATTGACACAGCATTCCACTCACTGTTGGGGTCGGCAGAATGTGGCGGGCTACGGTGGCTTGTCTGTGTCTGCAGTTCCACTGGAGACACAGACAAAGCTGGTTTGCCACCATCCGTCTCCCGCAAGCATGTGAACATGGAGGCAGTCATCTTCGCTAATTCTGCTGTCCTCTGATACCCCCTGTAGCCTACTGGGTTGATTGATGCACTCTCGTATCAGGTCAGTGGTCTTCCTTTGCTTTCCCTACAAAAAATCTTGTTAGCAGATCCTGGTCCACTAGTTCCATAGTCAAAAGTTAAAGTTCTGTTCTTCCATATAGCAAGCGCGAGTGCATAGTCCCTGACCAAGTAGGTTCGCGCAGGGCTGCCACAATCTTTAACGTGCAAAATACCTGTGTAAAGTCTCTGATCAGCTGAAAATTACTCAGTACTGACAAACTGATACTGCCAGTTGACCATTCCTTCCTTGTTTGTAGCTATAAAGTATATTTCAGAATCAGAATCAGAATCAGAAATACTTTATTAATCCCAGGGGGAAATTGCAGTTTTTACAGTAGCAACCATTTAGAATAAACAATAATAATTTACAACAAGAGAGAAATTTTCAATATGTACACATATATAAAGTCTTATAATACAATAAAGATAAAATAAAAGTAAAGTGGCTGTGGCTATAATAATGAGTACAGATATACTGTTAGCAGCAGTAAGTGTTCAGAAGTCAGAAAAATATTGCACACATAATTAAATTATTGTTTAGCTGTTATTACTGTACATGTGTACATGTGAATGGTGTCGTGCTCTAAGGGAGGAGTTATAAAGTCTGATGGCCACAGGTAGGAATGACCTCCTGTGACGTTCGGTAGTGCATTTTGGCTGGATGAGTCTTGCACTGAATGTGCTCCTGTGACTCATCACTGTGTGATAGAGAGGATGGGAGCCGTTATCCATGATTTTATCCATATTCCCAGTGTAGGTGCCTACCTCTGGTTACAGTCCCTGCTTACTGGGCAACAGTTTAAGATAAAACAAGGTAACAGTAAAATAATCCCCAACCTTACTGAAAACCTAAGTGTTCCTTTCCACTTGATGTGAGTGTAGTGTAAAGACTACATTCACAGAGCTGCGAGGTGTCAGAAGGAAAAGTGCAAGGTCGACGTTGTTTAAGTCCCTCGCCTACTCCTGCCATTAATCAAGAAGGAGCTAGCTATCTGTAGCACAGCAGGCTTCAGATCCTCCCGCTGATCTGCAAGGTCACCCAGCTGCACTACTGTCACCCTCTGAATCGCAACTGACAGTGCAGGCGCGATTACAGTTTCAGGTGAGTCTATAACTCGAGCACCCTTTACCAGCAGAGAGAGTGGATCTTGATTTTCTGCTCTCTCTCAAAGATGAAAGCTTTAAGCACTGTTTATCTGATTGGGACAGTTTTGGTGGTCTACAGGAGCCTTAATGGTTGCTAGAAGTCCCTTTTTTGAATTGCCATTTTTCCACTTCACTGTACAAGTTGATTACGGTGTGTTTCTAAAATATCTCTTGCAAAAAGAATAACATCAGTGCATTCCTAAAAATAAAGGGTCCTTATTGGTTCTCGGCTTAACTGTACAGGCTTTAGGAATCCTTTGGCTGTAGAACAATTACTTTATGTAGATGCTGTTGAAATGCTTCATGAAATGCATCTTTTGCTTTTACACATCTCACACATTAACACATTTGTTTGTTGGATTAAAAAATCATCCACTGAAAGGTTTTTTGGGTAGTTGTTCTTGTATGCCATTACTCTAAAGAGCCCTTTTTTGGCATCCTTTTTTTTTTTAGATGTTCTCACTTTTTTTGAGAAGACAGTTCAATTAAACATTTGGCAAGACACAATGCTTGATTAGCATTCGATTATACACTCTTAAAAATAATTTGTGAGATTGGACCGTGCTGTCAACAGATGGTAGTAGTATGAAGGAAGACTGATTGAGGTGTTGGACAGGACTCTAAGCACTGGGTTGGAGTGCTCTGGAGTCCCCCCAAATGCACACCCCACCCCAGTCGTTTAGCTGTGGTAGGACAGAGGAACAGGAAGGAGATGGAGGGTTGTGGAGGAAAATGGGAAATTGTGGCTGTATTTGAAATAGCACATGACTATACTGCACACTGCATAACTACAATAGTATGTACTGCATACTATACACACCCCCTATACATTCTCTACTATATAGAGCTAGCTGCTGCTATTTACCTGAAATACGATTAGCCTAGTTGTTAGCTACCCTAAAACTGAACTTCTAAAGCGAATTCATTTACACTCGGAGTTGATTGGAGTTCATTTTGCTCCCCAGTGTTACCTGCAGCCATTTTCTCTGGCTGAAGCAGGCTGAGGTAGTGAGGCTGCTGTGCATGATGGGATACAGTGCACTATGAAGATAGCTCCCCCTGTATACTAGAACATCTGACTGGAGTAGTACACCATCCGTGTGTCTTCAGTTTGGTCACATACTGTATACTACATACTACTTTTGGGTACAGTTAATACGTGAGTAGTATGTAGTATGTCATTTCGAATACAGCCTTTCATTACAGGAAATATCAGATAGGCATACAAGTTTGTAGGGTATTAGACTGGAAAGAGGAATAATCTCAATATATTTGCTATATCACCCATATCTAAGTTTCAGAACTATTCCTCCTCCAATAACTCACATTTAAAAATGGCTCCTAAATATTCCTGGAGAACCATCTTATGTGGAGATTTCTTAAAATGTAATAAGATTATTCAGAGGGTTCTGCACCACTTGTTGGATGTACCCTGCTACACAACATTTACATAACCATGTCATTCATTTATGAAGGAAGATGTCAAATGTCATTATGAGCTGGCATGAAAAATTATTCATTCATTAATTCTATTAAGTGCTATGCTCTGCTGCTCTGTGCTGCCTGTCCTTCCAGGTTGCGGTGGGTGCCTAAACCAGCACTCATTGGAAGAAAGACAGGAAACACCCCAGACAGGCCACCGCAGGGCATATAATGTTATGTCTGGTAATTTTACATCTGCCTACAATTATGATTCTCATCACATGTGTCATAATGTTTAATATCATTACAGCTAATTATGGTACACTTAGCAAAACTTACATTTACAATTACATCAAACATCAAGACATGTTTCATGACCATTGCCTATGATAATAGCATGACATTGAACATCTTACTGGACGTAATCTGTTTTGACAGCACATGACATCTTCCATAAGGTGTTTATGGAACGGTTATGTCAGTGTTATGTAGAAAGTTTCAAGTAACGGTTAAAGAACAACGCAGTGAAAGGGTTCTTCAAGGAACCATAAATGGTTCTTTTAGGCATTTCCCCAAAAAAACGCCTTTGGCCACCTTTGTTTTTAAGAGTGTAGTTACCATGGTTTGGTTTAACTATCCTATTGAGGACTGTTTTTATTTTGGCTAATTATGTGCATCAAAGGATGTATATGAAAAGCATCTGAGCCCCCCAAAAGTGCTTTCAAGTCAAATCAAGAGTCTCACAGATGAAAGAGCCACTCACTACTGGTAGTCATATTGAGCTGGATGCTGTGGTGCAGTTCATCAGTAAACACAGCCCTGCAGTGGCTGACAGAGGCTGCATGTCACATGGTCATAAGTCAGAGAAACGCTGTTGGGAGCTGGAGATACGAGATGGTATGATTTATTCCTCTGAACATTAGGATTCAGAGGTAATAGAAAGGAGAGAGCGGGAGAAAGAGGCCTTGGCCCCTCTAACACAGGGATTTACAGCAGTGGAGAGGCAGCCGTCTCTGGGGACATGGAGGAGGCCATAATAAAAGCTGTCCTATCAGAGCCCTAAGCATTGGTGTCATGAATCAGTCTCAAAATGCAGTCTAAGTGCGATAGAAAAGCCACACTTGGTGATAGAAGTTTACTTGGTGATTGACAGCACAAACTTATTATCACATTGCAACACACCCTACATGTTTTAATGTTTGGAACTCAACAAAAGAGTTAACGGCCTTTAATCATTAAAGGAAGAGATGGATTGCAATGCTATTGGGAAGGTAGACGTGAGAAAGAAAGAGGACGAATGATTATAAGTTTGGACTGATATGGGGAATATTTATTGAGCTACACATACAGAAATAGTGTCCCTCAGTTTGACGTTCGGGCCCCCATATTTGCTAACCTAACATGCAGTTGTGTAGGTTCCTAATAATGTGATAATCCATCCCATCCCGCTTAAATATTCTCATAAAGTTCCTCCAGACGTTGCAGTAAGGGTAGAGGTGGAGTCACCCCAGGCCTTCTGGACATGTGACGTGTGACAAGAAACTATTTGTCTTGGCACTGACAATGGTGCCTCCACACGTGGATTTGTTGGTCGTCTTCACCTAAACAAAAGCGGGACTCGTCACTGAAAATGACCTGCTGTCGCATGACAGTCTGGCACGACACCGCTGCAGTCTTTGAGGTGGTGTTAAGGGTAGTTGGTGTAATGGTCTGCATAAATGTAGTCCTGCTTCATGCAGCTGTCTGCCGATGTTGCTGGCACTTACCGGATAACTCATTAAGGGCATCACTGCTGGGTCAGTCTGGTACAGTGATAAGGCCCATCCTGTCTTATGTCACATGTGCAGCAGTGCATGAAAATTCGTCTTGTCTCACAATATCAGACATATCCACCAAGTTTCATTCCTGTCAGTTGATTCCTTCCGATCTATTTGTGCAACAGTTCTTCTGATGATAAGTGTAGTACCTTTAACTAAGCTTGTCAATCTTTACATGTTTTGGTTCACTAAGCTTATTTATTTATTCATTTATTCATTTATTCATTTATTCATTTATTTTGCTGTTGTAATAAAAGCATGCTAAAATATTTTTTATGTTAATGTTTGTAAATGTAGGACCATTTGTCATCCAGTTTTCATGCAATGTAAATGTTTTCAAATGATAAGAAAAGTCAAAAATAATTCCATCAGCACTGCGGGCATCATTTTTTTTATTTTTTATTTTTTTCATTTCAATTTAATTTTAGAGCCATTTCATTCTAAAATCTTTGTTCTCTACAGAGAATATATCTCTGGTCCTCTTGAAACTGGTGGTCTGGGGTTCGCTTTCAACTAACTCTGGAGTAGTCCACTGCATGTTTGGAAGCTGAAGTCCCCTACAGCAGATTGTGAAAGGGTTTATCGCTGTAGAACTTTTACATTATGTGGACATGGTTCAAACTGTAAGAGGTTGTTTACTCTTACATTTCTCATTCGCAAGCAATGCTAATCATCCGCTCAGCTACTTTTTTCGCTTAGCAACTGCTAAAAGCAGTTCTTCTCCTTTTTTTAAATTTTATACATTATACTTTGTGATGATAGTCACTTCTTGGCCTTCATCAGAGAATCTGTTTTTTAATTAGAACACCAATTATGCCAACACCATAACTTAGGAGTTACCAATCAAGCGGCATCCTTTTGGTGTCTTTATGAGATCTTAACTCCCTGAATCAAGTAACATAGTGATAACACTAAATGGGGTAACTAAGAGGGGTTTTCTACCGCAGCAAATATGCAACAAAAAGTACCATTCTTTACAAGCTCCCAACATAAACCTGAGATCACAGCTGTTCTATTATGACAGAGACTGTTGAATATGGCACAGTGGAGGCAGCATTGTCTACAGGAACAGGTAGAGGATAATTACTGTAGTTACTGATTCACCACTGTCTGAGTAGTTTTCATGTGCCAGTCCTCTTCCTGCTGTGATGAATAGCTCCACCTGGTCATTCAAGAGATCTGTATGAATACTGTACCATGTAGAATACCAGTTCCCTGAGGCACTTTTGATATGAAGAATCACATGCATGTTTGCATGTTTCACAATATCAGACCTACCCACCAAGTTTCATTCCTGTCAGTTGATTCCTTCTGATTTATTTGCGAATCTGTTCTTCTGATGATAAGTGTAGTACATTTAACTAAGCTTGTCAATCTTTACATGTTTTGTTTCACTAAGCTCCCACTGTTTGTTTATTTATTTATTTATTTATTTATTTATTTTACTGTTGTAACAAACCCATATTAAAATATTTCTTATGTTAATGTTTGAAAATGTAGGACCATTTATCATCCAGTTTTCATGCAAATGACTCTAAACTGCTTTCCAGGTGTCTTGCTACCAAGTACACAGGTGTTTAATATGGAGCTTATAATATCCTAACACTTTCATATCAGCATATAAACCCAACACAATCACAGATCTGCCCCCTGTTTAATCTCTCCTGCTGACCTACTTGTACCCTTGCTACTGTTTATGATGTGACCTAGAGAACGATGGGCTTCCTTTTGAACTTTTGGTTCCTTTCATTGTTTCTCCCTCATGCTCTTACTGATGTTCCTGTTTTTCCTTTGTTCCACTGTTTGTCTATTGTAGTCCGGTTCCTTTCAGTGTTTTCTACTCATATGTAGGTTGTTCATTAGACTGCTACACTTGAATTTCCGGAAAGCTGTTTTGGGACAATTTTCATTGGAAAAGTAATAGTACAACTGCAGCTGAGTTGAGCTGAGCTGAATGGTTAAAGTGGTATTGTGCGGGGTCAATCTGTAGACCCTCCTTTAGCCAGGATTTATAACCATCAGAAAAAGTCCTCCTCAGAAACTAGTTGCCTTAGAAGTTTGAATGTGTTCCAGTAAAATGATCCTCCTTCTTTGTTTAATTTGAAGAGAAGATGAAAAGTGAGGGTTTCTTGTAAACTTAGTAAATGAAGTGCATGTAAAGAACAATAATTTAATATTAGATTAGATTAGATTAGATTAGATTAGATTAGATTAGATTAGATTAGATTAGATTAGATTAGATTAGATTAAGCATTCCACCAAAAGTACAATATGAGTTACATGTAAAGTTCAGGAAACTTATCATGGCATCATCAAGTGATGCTGAGGTTACAATATCTACAATTATGGACAGTGGATTGGTAAACAATTACAGATGTATTTATATTAATATAATATACATATTACACCAGGTCCTGTAACATTGGAGGTTATGGACACAATAAAGCTATGGTAGCTCAAAGCATATATACACAAAATAAAGTACTATAACTTACACCGCCCAGGGTTTTTTGATAGTTGTAGTTATATAAATGACTGAATCTGTTAGTAATCTGCTGAAGTCTGTGAAGCTGTAAACCAGTGGCTTTCTTCAAACACTCTTCTTAATAATTTAAATCCAATATGACGGCAGACAAATGAATGAAATGATTTATTTTAATATGCTGGTCCTGTCCTTCTTTATGGGTTGCAAATACTAATTAGGAATCTCCACTCACTGAGCACTTAACGCTGAACACCTGTTAACCTACTCATTTCGGCAATTATCTATTCAATCAGTCATGTGCAGTCAGTGCAGTGTACAAAATCATGCAAATACAGGCCAGCAGCTTCGAGTAATGTTCACACCAACCATTAGAACTGTGGCATGATTGCTGGTGCCAGAGGGGCTGATCTGACATTTCTATAACTGCTGATCTCCTGAGATGTTCATGCACAACAGTCTCTGAAGTTTTCTCTGAAAGGAAAAGCATCTCAGAATCCACAACACATTAACCCTTCAGACAGAGCTGAGAGCAGACAGAGCTGAGGCTACAGTGGGCTCAGGCTCACCAAAATCTTAGAGCTGAAGACTGGAAAAACAGCCTGGTCTGATCAATCTCGATTGTATGGGCAGAATTTGGCACCAGATGCACGAACCCTGACACCCAACTCATAGAACAGTTAGTATTGTCACTGATCATGTTCGTCCTTTCATGCACCATGTCACAAAGCATAAGTCATCTCAAACTGGTTATACTGGACATGACAGTTCAGTGTTTTTCAGCAGCCTTTACAGTTACTGGATCTGAATCCAAGAGACCAGCTTGGGGATGTGGTAGAACAGGAGTTTGGCCATATGAACAAGCTGCAGTAATTGCATGATGTAATTATGTGAACACTTTCTGGAATCCATAGCAAGGTAAAAATGATACAGTGTATTAACAGCTTGGTGAGTGTAAATGGTACAGTAATTATATACTAGCGAGGTGAAAATGCTAAGTTAAATAAGAAGCAAACTTCAATTTTTGGAATTATGGATGATTAAAATACAGCACAGACACAATAATAACAATAATAACAACAACAATAATAATAATAATAATAGCAACAACAACAATACTAATAACAACAACAACAACAATAACAACAACAACAACAATAATAATAATAATAATAATAATAATAATAATAATAACAATAATAATAATAATGTTAATAATAATAGCAATAATGTTAATTTGTGTTAGTTAAGAGCTAATGTATTTCTCCAATACTACTAACAGAAACTTTGAGTGACTTGTATGGCCTGTACAAGGTAGTGAAACTACCAATTTCAATTTCAATTTTCAATTTTCTATTCTCTGCCAGATTCTATTCAGCTTAGCCAAACAAATGCTTTATAAGTTTATAAGTTTTGGATTTACATTGCATCAGATATTATACTCATTACATATTAGATAATTAATTACTAAAATGATGAATTGCTTACTATTTAATTACTTAACTAATGAATTAAAGTGATTTAAATTAAAATGAACCCATCAACAGAATTAACAAAATGTGAAGAAGTACATTTCGATAGTTATGTCAAATAGTTATGTCACATGTCAAAGTTATCTATTTATTGTGCTATAGAGGCATCCACTAAAGTTAGCGTGCTAGCTCTGGCCCTACCTCTTTTGTAATACCACTTAAGGGGAAGGTAGTTAATGAAAGGAAGAGTAAAAGTAGTGATGGCTGAAGCTCCTGGCGAGTGAACATTATGACAACCATTTCTCACTCAAACAAAAAAACGAAACAAGAGTTGACACTGCTACTGCTTTCCACTCCTGGAGATGCTGTAGGCGAGTAAAGGGATGGAGAAATCACAATATTTCTTTCTAACTAGAAAAGTTCAATATTCAGTTCCCATCTTGTCCTGAAATTCCCAGCAAAACTTTCAGTGACCTTTGATGAACAAGTGAGCGTGAAGGGTGGAGGTGATGAGCTCTTTATACTCTCACTGAGGTGCCTTTGCTCGTGTCTGTAATATGTGAAGAGCTATTAGGACAACACACACACACACACTCATCATCCTATCACAAAGGTTCAGGGGCTGAAGTGCTCACTAGATGGGCTGGATCAAGGGCTCTTCTCTAGTGCATATTCTTTTCTAGCCTTAAAGTGGTTGCATCAGGTTAAACTGAGCTTTAAAGAACTGATGAAATCTGATTATAAAGTATATGTAATATATATTAGGTTTGCATTCTTGTGTATTAGAGATTACACTATCAACCAGAGTGTGGCTGGTTTGATTTTGTGGGTTTACTCTGTGGTTAAGAATGATCTTGAGTTCAGCCTATTTCATCAACCAAAATATCCTCTAAGGTTTTCATTAGCTGAGATTCCAGTAACGCAAGCTTCTCAAGTTCTCCCACTGACTCTCCCAAAGTCAGTGTTGGTCCTCCATAGATGTTTCTAATTCAACCTCATTACCTGATGAGCTGTATGGAAGTCAATAGCAGTCATGTATTAGCATTCTGTATGTGAGGCTGCTGAATTTGAACACAAATTAAAATTCCACTGCTGTAGGAAAAACTAACCCATACATTTAGCTGACGCTCTTATCCAGAGCAACTTACAAGGTTAATCATATTACAGGTAGGCCAATGTATTGTTAGGAGTCTTGCCCAAGGACTCTTATTAGTGTAGCACAGCATAGTCACCTAGACCGGGATTTGAACCCCAGTCTCCCACATGTAGAGATGGCACTCTGGAAGTGGTGTTACCCGCTGAGCTACACAAACCGCTACTATACAGTTAGCTATCCATGACTCCTGGTGGTCTAGGTATTTTGAGGGACGATAATACCGGTTGGAATTCTTGCTATGGTAATAGTTTTACCTGTAAGCCACATATAAGCCAGGTAGCTCAACGTACATACAGTGCAAAACATGATACCATTGGCTCCTTTAACTGCCTGCCTGATTGCCCACTGTTTAGTTAGTTGCAGTGTTAATCCAGGACAAGGTTTAGAGAGATATATATGGAAGGAGCAGGCGGTTGACTCCCAATGCTCAATCCCTGCCGCTGGACTGAATGGAGTCCATTACTCAGCTCCACTTAATTTACACCAAGACAGCACCAGAGACATTGATAAAGGGATATAGAGGAAATTAAACCATCCTAAACATAATTTGCCCACTTCTGTGAGTTGCTTAAGACCATGCTGACATAATTTGTAGTGATACCACGGGCCAGAGACAGCTGTTATGCTCCAGTAAGCCGGGACACTGATGCAGCTTTGTAAAACAAACTAATGCTAACCATAACTTTCAATCGAGGTTTGCAGCGCAGTAGCAAGTTGTTTAATTTCCTATTATGACACAGCCAATCACATTTATAGCTTTTAGCTGACCTTCTTATTCAGAGTGACTTACAAGGTTATTCATATTACAGGCAGACCAATGTAGTGTTAGGACTCTTGACCAAGGGCTCTTGTTGGTGTAGCATAGAATAGTTACCTAAACCGGAAATCAAACCCTTGTCTTCCACATGGGGTGGTAGCTCCCTGGTGGGTAGTGGTATTAACAGCTGAGCCACACCAAACACCATTTTGCCTTTCATTCATCCGTCCATTTATTCATTCAAGCTGCTTAAGCTCTTGGCTTGCAGAGGATGCTGGAACCTATTTCATGGAAGGCAGGAAACATCCTGTACAGGCTATCAGTCCATCACTGTTACTGCATTTAGTAAAAGCTATAACTGCGGTTGGTGTAGCTCAGCGGATAACACCAATACCTGCCAAGCAGCCACCACACGTGGGAGACTGGGGTTCTGGGCTGAGTGACTAAGCTGTGCTACACTAATAAGAGTCCTTGGGCAAGACTCCTAACACTACATTGGCCTACCTGTAATATGATTAACCATGTAAGTCGCTCTGGATAAGAGTGTCAGTTAAATGCTGTAAATGTAAAAGCCATATAGAAACGACAGTATGTGACTTGCAGTAGACTCAGAGAAAGGCACTTTGATGAACAAACAGATGTTAATGTTATCTCAGTTAACGCTCTTAGGCAAGCCATTCTTTATCCTTAAGCTCAAAAAAGAAGAGACCTATAAGGCGGTAGTGATGCTAAGACTGATGAATCATGTTTAAAGTTTATTTCATTAAATGTAAATCTGCACTTAAAGTGCACTCTATGTAGTATAGCAGTGCTCCGCTATGTAATGCTATGTGTTGCCATGGTACATGGCACTGCAATACATTTATTGTAGCACAGTCCAGAGGTATTGATCTGTTGGAGTCTAATGCTGGCATAGAAAATGCAGGCATGGAATAACCAGCAGAAACGGATAATGATCAGAGGGGAGCTTTATCAGTGTTGATGGTTTAGTTGGAGAAACTCTTCCTGCAATCTTCATTTTTGTTGTATAATATTAGATGTGTATGGACTATGAGACATTCCGCATCCCTGGCTCCCAAAAAATAATCAACATTGGGTTTATTCCTACTATCGCAATTCGGCAGCAAAAGTTGCGACAATTGAACTTTTGACGAAATGTTCCACTGACCGCTGCTGCTGTAGCGGCTGGTGGTGATCCTATCTCAGATATCCATTCCATTTCCTCTGGATCCTTCCACACTATATTTTGAGCACCTCCCACTGATCCACCCACCCAGCAGCAAGTCCTGCTCTCAAAAAGTGAAGAAGGATGAACGAAAGAGAGAAAAGAATGAAATGTGGATTTCAAGGTTGGACAAGTTTTACAAAAGTTGGCAAAAATCCAATTCATCCCAGTGACAGACCAGAGGCTTGTGAGTCTATTTAGAGTCATTGGAGGCTCCACATACTCCACAACAATAACATATAATAAAAATACAATAACAGGATTTGAAGAGAGACATTTTTAATGTTCTGATTTATGTCCACAGTGAGGAACACTGCAAATCTGTTTTTTTCAGGTTTGAAAGTAAGTATTTAATGAGATTCGTTAAACTTTCATTTAACTTTAATGGAAGTCAATGGAACCAGACATTTTCCTAAACAGTCTTGGGCCATTTCTGTTGGTCCATTCCTCATAAGATTCTCACTCAGTGTAAACAGCTGGTGTGTTCAATTGATGCAAAAAAAGTAAAAATGGACAAAAGTGGAGATACATGTTTTTCATCGGACAGCGACGATATTAATAAATATTTAAATGTGCAGAAGTTTGATCCTGGCAGAGGATGTGTGACTTATTCTTACGTGACTAGGGGTTCGCATACTTTTGCATGCCGTGTATAGATCAATTGGAATGATTCGGTATTTTGACAAGAACCAAGTTGTGCATACAACCACAGTGTTACTCTAAAACAAACGTTTGCAAATGATGCCATGCAGGGTCTTCCTGTCAATCTGCTGAAAAGCAGTGGTTCTATAAACACTGGACTCTGAAACACTGGAAGAAGCAGTGAGGCGGGGGTGAATGTCTGCAGCATATCCTGAGATATATTTCATGTCGGCTTTGAAAGCTAATCATCTGCTTGATTGGTAATGTCAACTGTAATCACATTGCATTACAAAGCTCACTGAAAGTGGCTGGGCAGCCGGCTAAGATCCAGTGGACTGATTAACTTCTTTAATGATCTACTGAGGTTCAGAAGCAGAGCGACAGTCGTGTCAGAGCTGCTGTAACCTTGTCACAAACTGAAATGTGCATTTTAGGGTGAAGACCATTGGAAATCTTGCCATGCATCTAACTGTAAACAACTGATAATGAAAATCCAGACATCATCACACTGAGGAGAGATCTGCAGCAATATCCTATCGATTTCCCAGACAAACTCATCTCGCTTTTCATTTCACAAAAGATGCAGGGAGGGGCGCCGGACCAATAATTCATTTCCTATTTCACGCATCAAATACAACCATAAGGGTGACAAGGTTACACACAAAGTCTTCTCTAATGCAGTCCATAGGCAGTGGATAAGGTGTGATAAGCCTGAAAGCAAACAGAAGCCACATTTTTTTAATAACATGTTAGAAACATGAAAGAAATAATATTCGCCTAAAAGAATTACTGCCTGTTAGAGGCGAGAGGCAATTCTGATGATGAAATTATTCATGTTTCAGACCAATCTAATATCTGGGGAGTAGAAAATGACCTTTGAATCAAAGCCAGTCAGAGCCTACAGGCTAAACAGTAGTAGAAATGACTGATAGGTGCACAAGGTCACCACAGAGATCCAATACAGCAACTTTCAGATTCTTTAGTTGAGTATAAATGAAATGATGTCTGATCTGATTCTCTTCATGTCAACAGGATTCTCTGAGGGTGAAGCTCAGCTGTGTCTGTGCCCTGTCTACATATGCATTCTTTTTTGTAACAACTGCAGTGAGTGGACAAGCTTCACAAAATGCTGGAAGAAATCGTATTCAACCAAATGAGTTTACAAACCTTAATCCAGCCAATGGTTAAAGGACTCACAAGAGATGCCATCATCTTCGATTCCGTGACACTGCTTTAAAATGGGCATGCCTCTGTGAGACACCATGGTCAATAACTACTGTTTGTCACCACATCCACAAGGCCCTGTATGCCTGTACAGCTAAGAGCCCTGGGTAACAGAAGAATGAGGAAAGATTCTGTTTCAAACCTGGACCAGTTTGTTTCATCAGCCTTTAATTAATTTTATATGATTGGAAATGAAAAGATGAATGGTAAAAATACTCTGGTTGGTTCTACATGTTCTGAATGTGTTGCATAATGTATGGAATTTAGATGCATTTCCAAAAATGAGTTAAGAATGCGCAAATTTTTTTACATTTTTTAAAATTTTTAACTGAGCACTACTCTCTGTTTTATTACCTTGTCATATACTGTCTCAACAATTCTGAAACTCATGTTTACATGTCAGAGTTCACTTTTCTACACAAGGGTGATTTTCAAGCTTGCTAACATCAACGTGTAATTACGGTAGTACAAAATAACTACACTGTTCTAATTTAATTTTTTAATTTTAATCCCACAGTGGGGAAATTTAGTCTCCGCATTTAACCCATCCGAGAAGTGAAACACCCACATACACACTCACTAGTGAACACACTAGGGGGCAGTGATCACACTTACCCGGAGCGGTGGGCAGCCCTATCCACGGCACCCGGGGAGCAGTTAGGGGTTAGGTGCCTTGCTCATAGGCACCTCAGTCGTTACTGTAGGCTCAGGGAATCGAACCGACGACCCTCCGGTCACAAGGCTGGTTCTCTAACCTCCAGCCCATGACTGGAGATCTATTGGCTTTTCACGTGCACATTAATATTCAAAATGATTAATACTTAAAACTGTGTTAATGTTTATTGGGTGGAACATTTGTACACTATTAGAGCCCAGACATATTTCCCTATACAAAACAATGTGGGATCAGTTATAGGTATATAAAAGATCTGTCTTAGTGTGAGAAAGAGGTCACATGGCATCTTCTCTAACTATTTTATGGTCAAAACACTGATGTGGAATACATGCCAATTGTTTTAGTCATTCAAATTTGGCCGTATGGCTGATAACACATTTGCCTGTGCTGTGACTAACTCAGGACATATACTTATATTTAATACTAATTATAATTATTAACTTCACACAGACTGTCTATACTGCACTCCACATAATAGCTTCATATCTCTGTACAAGATGGTAGTGCATTAATCTATAGAGAAAAAAAAACACTGACCAAAATGCCTGGATGACAAACTCAGAGCCTGAAAGCCCTCTGGGCACATGACCACCCAATAACTTCCATTCAACCTGCAAGCCGAATAGCTTTCTTTAACAAGCTGAGATTGACTGAATAGCACTTACACAAAAGCCATTCACAGCAGAAGGAATGGAAATGGTTGCTATGGCCCTTTCATGATTCATGCACCCTGGGTTATGAGCTGATTTGAAAACCCTAGAAAAGGTTTCTTAAATTTTGCAGTGGTAATATTTTGTGAAGGGCTGTTTTGAGTCACCTAAAATGCAGCAATCACACACATAGTGACGGATTAGCCCTTAGCTTCCTGTCTGCTTCAAGTAGAATACAACACAAGGGCTTCTTAGTTAGCCAGTGAACTAATTGCTTCCTCGGGTTGGGAGTTTGAACCAGGAGCATTATCATTACTTTATACTTAGTGTTTTTCAATGTAGGGGAAGGAAGCCCCCACTTAACCCACATAAAAATAAATGACGTAGAATTGTTTAGATAGATTTATCTTAACATAATCAAGCAACATGAGCTGTATTAAATATTGTACTGTAGAAAAGATTACAGTCTGTGTTGAAATGAGCAACATTTCATTGCTTGCCCTTTTTTTTAAAGTCCACTTGTGTTTTATTTCAGAAAAAATGAATTATACTGGTAACTGATCACTGTTTTCAGTTGCCCAATATTCTTATTTCAGTTTTCAGTTGCCCAATTTTCCGTTGCCGAGCCTTTGTATATTTTTACAAACCTCTAGATATCATGTCTGTAAATGGAAGTTTAGGTCATGCAGCTGACAATGCACTATATACACACTAACTTCCAACATCCATGATTGCAGACATTCAGCGAGCAATGCTGCCTCCTTGAGTCATCCTGTTAGTGCCAGCACCGCTGGCAGTCGGCTGCATGATGCATGATTACATGTAAGACGACTGCTCCTAACACCATGTCAGTGTCAGGCTGCAGTGGTGTCATGCCAGACTGTTGTGGAGTGACTCAGAATGGCAGCAGGTCGTCTTCAGTGATAAGTCATTTTGTCTTCACTTTGTCTTCCACTTTTGTCTTCGTAGAGACAACCCACAAACCCGTGTGGAGGCACCATGGTCAGCACCAATAAACAGTTTGTTGTCACACGTCCAGAAGGGCTGGTGTCACTCCACCTCCACCCCTACCACGAAATCTGCAGGAACTGTGTGTGAATACTCAATCTGCATGGGATGGATTATCTCAGGACACCATTAGGAACCTCTACAACTCCATGCTAAGACATCTGGCATGATGCGTTAGCTGAGAGACTGAGAGACACTACTTCTGTATGTGTAGCTCAATAAATATTAGCCATATCAGTCTTAATGTATCATCATTTATTGTTCCTGGGAAAAGGTTTCCTTACACTTGCTCATGGCTGCAGGTATTCTTTTGATGGTGAGTGTACATTTAATCATCTTTCTGCTTTACTGAACGTGTTGTTTTTGAGCATCGGAGCAAAAAAAAAAAAAGGCCTTTCCAATAGTATATTTTTGTGTTCAGACTTGGGCTGGCCTATAATCACAGCTCGATGATATGCTTAGCATGACACCTATCCTAACACCATAGCAAAATCAAATAAAACCAGAGCACATCAGCATCAGCTAGATCAGTACCCAGTGGTTACATTTCACACTGTGAGCCCCTTCATGAAGAATTGATGATCCGTGCACTCTGGGTTAAGCGCTGATTTGAAAGCCCTAGTTTTGAGTGCAGTGGGTGTCTGGCATGTTGTGCTAAATTGTAGCCAGCTATGCTTAAAAAGCATGCTACAAATGTGTAACAACATACACTATACGCCAAAGGACACCCTCCCAACCATAAAGTATAGTTGTTTCATCCACAACCATTGATAAAAGAAATATAAACTGAAACCCAGACATTCTCCATAGACTGGCAGTAGAATGGGTCATACTGCAGAGCTCATTTTAAACATGGCACTGGCAAAAGACGCCACAAGTCTTTGTGCAGTTTGGAAGTGTATATCATTTCTGCTTTGCTAAATCAGCACCAGTCAACTATAGGTGCTATTATTATGAATTAGAAGCATCTGGGAGCAACAACAGCTTGAGGTGCTAGACCATGCAAACTCATGAAACTACAAACTTTCAAACTGTACCTGGAAGGAGCACCACCACAAGACTGGTACATCGAGAGCTTGCTGAACAGCCACACACAACCCTAAGATCATTGTGTGCAATGGTCAGCGTTGACTGGAGTGGTGTAAAGCTCACCACCACTAGAAACTGGAGCAGTGGGATTGTGCGCTCTGGAGTGATGAATCACGCTTCACTATCTGGCAGTCTGATGGATAACTCTGGGTTTGACAGACACTACCTACCGGAATGCACTGTCCAACAGTGAAGGGTACTGTTGCTATAGTACATACTATACAAAGAGATTAACTTCCAACTTGGTGGAAACAGTTTGGAAAATGAGAGGTCCATAAAGACATCTTTTGACATGATACCCCACGATCCTGACCTCAAGCCCACTAAAGACCCTTGTATAAACTAGACTGGAACGTGATTTCGATAAATTCCAGCAAAATTTTGCCTCACAGGAGAGTGGAGGCTGTTATAGCCACAAGAGGTGGGGCAACCCCATAATTAAATCTCCATGGCTCCGGCATAGGATGTCCAGCAAGCTTGTATAATGTGTGATGGTCAGGTGTTTCCATACTTTTGTTCCCCCACTGGGATGTACGTTGGAATTAGTTGGGAAAGCTGGCATCTATAATGGAGAACACCTTTCACTCACTACAACTCAGTAGATACTCACTTTTATAACACACCATATGGACTCAGATCTATCTTTATATTTAAACTGACTCAATTATTGTGCAATATTTGCTGCTGCACCTCATCACCTGTATGCTACCTGTACACTTCTTGTACTGCCAACATCAGTATTATTCATGTACTCTGGCTGTTTTACACCAGCATTTACGTGACTGCCAAGCGATCAGTATTTATGTAACTGGTAACTGTGCTATATATACAGTGTCTGAGCAGTATCTTTCATTAACTGTGCATCATGTATCTGTGGAATTACACATGTAAAATTACTCATCTGTATAGTTTATTGTATTCTTTGCCTAATAATTTATTATTTTTTTGTAATTTCTTCTATTTTACATAACCTGCACTTTAACCTACCCTGGCTCTGTATCTGCTTACTGTATATTCTGCTGTAACAATGCAAATTTTCTCACATACAGGGGTTGGACAATGAAACTGAAACACCTGTCATTTTAGTGTGGGAGGTCTCATGGCTAAATTGGACCAGCCTGGTGGCCAATCTTCATTAATTGCACATTGCACCAGTAAGAGCAGAGTGTGAAGGTTCAGTTAGCAGGTAAGAGCACAGTTCTGCTCAAAATACTGCAATGCACACAACATTATGGGTGACATACCAGAGTTCAAAAGAGGACAAACTGTTGGTGCACGTCTTGCTGGCGCATCTGTGACCAAGACCCCAAGTCTTTGTGATGTATCAAGAGCCACGGTATCCAGGGTAATGTCAGCATACCACCAAGAAGGACGAACCTCCACCAGCATCACGTAGTGACCTGGCCACTATCCTGCAAGAAGAATGGCTTAAACTCCCTCTGACCACTGTGCAGGACTTGTATATGTCATTCCCAAGATGAACTGACGCTGTATTGGCCGCAAAAGGAGGCCCTACACCATACTAATAAATGATTGTGGTCTAAAACCAGGTGTTTCAGTTTCATTGTCCAACCCCTGTAGGTTAATAAATAGCTATCTTATCTATGCAAATATCAATGCAAATTTTCCCACATAGGTTATCTTATCTATTTAGTGGATCTCAAACCAGAAGAACTGTATTCGCTTAAAAGTCACAGTATCAGAGATTGTGTGTTTATTTAATGAGATTCACCAATCCTTCATATTTTTAATTCTCTGTAGCATATTTCACAATACCAGTGCAATGGCTTTGAACGCTATGGGACCTTTAATGAGCCTTTTCCTGTACTTGGATGTTCTCGCATGTGGAGAGTGACTGCATTAGAGGAATGATATTTTAATAAAGAGCCATTCTGAGTCTACTGAAATTAAGCAATGACAGCCAGTGACTGGATTTCTGTTCTCAATTCCCATTTACGTCACACACTGTGGAAGATCTGGCTGCTCCAAGTGGAACATGACTCAGCCTTTTACATATCGGACTATAAATGAACGCTGCTGTGTAGGGCTCGCTCGCTCACGCAGATGACGCATTAAAAAAAGATAAAAACAACAATGTGCAGTATGCGGCACAGGCTCAGGCACACCTGAAGATCAAAGACAGTGACATAGGTTCTCCAGATGTTTTATTATCAAAATAAACATATTCATTGTAACATCATTATTCAGGAAGGCTTCATGGCTCAAAGGAACCGCTTGCAGCCCTTCGTGTGACGCCATAATGCCATTTTCACCATATATAACAGTAAATGACAGCATGATAGTTTCAAGGAGAAGCGCTTGCAGCCCATTGGGTGTGACGGCACTTTATGGTATAATGCCATTTTTGAGAGTGAATTAATGACACTAACATATATAATCTACAGTAAATGACCAGCATGATAGTTTCAAGGAGCTGCCGTTTGAGCGATGGCGCTGATCCTGGTGTTTCACAGAGTTAGCATTTCAGGTATTCAAATTTGGCATCTAACTTATTTTCCGCTTAAATTAGGAAGGTCTTAAATTGAAAATGTAAATCTTTCCAATTACGCTGACCTCCCGAAAGTAATAAAACAATACCAAAGGTTTTTCATTGTTTTGCTATTAGTAATTCGTGCTGAGAGAGAAAAAAACAAAAACGAAAGGAAATGTATACATATTGGAGGTTTGAATTCTCAGTTTAAAGCAGGTTACAGGATTAACCAGTGACTTTCCTCCCCCAGGTAAATCCGTCTGTGTTGGTGTAGGGAATTATGTGCATAAAAAGTCACTCGTCCCTCTGTAGATTCTCTTTTGTCAGGAGCGTACCAGCCGCTCTGTTCTGAAGCTTTATAGAGTCCATCACTCGCTAGTGTCACTGTTTCAAGCAACTCTGAAGCAAAGCTGTCCATCCCGCTTGGTCAGTTTTAGCAGGCTAGAGGCTGCTAGCTGTTGTTGTCTGCAGTCATGTATTTAAGCGCAGCGAAGCCGTAGCGCCGGGACATGTTCTGCTGAAACTCCTCCTTCAGAGTCTTGAGGCAAACACGGTACTGTTCGTTTGAGCGGAACTTGGTGATGTCGAAGCTGGGTGCATGAGGCATGTGGATCATGTAGGCGTTTGGCAGAACCACAAACTCATATTCCTGTAAAAGGAAACAAGAAAGTGAGCTTAATAAATAATGGAAGCGGTCATAGCAGCAAAGTGACATCAGGGCTTACTTTTGGCTTCTACACAATTTAGGACGTTTATGTTAATAATAATATACATATAGGAATAAAATTTGGTAATATTGGTTATTGCCTGCATATTTTCTGTAAATACGCGACTTGTAGGTGCCTTGTTGTTTCTGTGTTGCAGAAGTTGTGACTCAAACCAATACTCACTTTGTTGTGCTAAGACAGTATTGAGAATCAGATACGGGGCAGCTTAAAATTAATGCTGCTAGAAATTATGCTTATTTTTATGCAACCTTCATGAGGCCTCTGTACGCTCTAAATCCTAGGGCAGTGTCAGTATACTGTAATGTCTAGATATTCCCCTAGGACTCCTATTTTAAAAGCTGTTATATTTTGATATAGAATGGACAGCTATTCTGTGACACTGACACGGAAATTTAGGAGAATCCTAATATTGAATTTGCCTTGAATGTACCCATTTCAATCAATCAACACCCCAAACTGGCAAACTGTGACTATTACAATTAGGTATTGAGGTAGAGCCTCACATATTAAAAAGGGTTTTCTAATTGCATGTTGGCGCTAAAATAATCCTGGCACCTTCAAACATTTTTAGGCCATTCTTGATCAATCATGGATGTCTGAGGCATGTATAAAAAACTGCATATTCTAGATTTGGATATTAACCTATATTTTACCCTGTGAGGTAGGGGTTTATGCTAACTCTAACTCTGCTGCTGGTTTTTTATTTATATCAACAGAATGCAACACATTTTCTCAGTCAGTGAAGTATCCAAGACTTCCAATAGTCACAAAGAGACTTTTTAAAACAAAAGTGTAAACCTGGAATTCAAATCATAATTAGTTGGTTGGTGTTGCGCAACACACAAGACCACACTACCTGCCAGTGGGCTGTCACCCCATGTGGGGGAACTGGGGTTTGATTTCTGATCTGGGTGACTATGCTGTGCTACACCAATAAGAGCCCTTGGGCAAGACTCCTAACACTACATTGGCCAACCTGAAATATGACTAACCTTGTAAGCTGCTCTGGATAAGAGCATCAGCTAAACTATAAATGTACATTTGTTAATTCCACTGTCACTTCCTATTTTTAAAGGTGGTGACTTTGTAAGGCCTCCTGCCCAGTTCCTGAAGGCCTAAGAGATGGGAAAGCTTCCTGGGCTGTGCGTACCGAGAAATTACAGAAAAAACAGGATTTGACTGTTTCAAAATCCTACCCATGTTGTTTCTTACTATAGTTGAAAATGACATGAACACATGAACACTACAAGCATGAAGACTGTACTGAGCAAAACTGTTTCTTAATTCCTGGAAATTTTAAAGAAAGCCTAGAAAGGTCCTGATAAAACCTAAAGGTACAATGGTGTGGACAAACATTGCTAAATAGTCACATACTGTGTGAGTATGAGTATTTTCCCAAGTCTATTTTTACTTCTAGTGATGTAAAAGCAAACAGATCAGAGATAATGGTCAGAGCTCAAATACGCTGGCCTAGGTAAAGTGGGAAAAAATCAACCACAAAAAAAAAAAACCAGACTACAGTGTTGTAAACAAAATGGGCCAAAGTAGGAAATGTATTAAACACTGCAGGTTAAAAAGCACATTAGTTATTGATCTATGTTAATGAATCAAATAAATCATTTCAGCTCGCTCCCACATTAACCCACACAAATGTCCTCATGACCAGCTGGCATGCGAGATGTGCAGCAGTGTAATTTAATTAGCGCAGAAACCTCCTGGGCTGCAGACGCAATGAAATAATTCTAGTTCTGACTTTATGTGGGCTGTAAATGCACAGCACAAAAAGGTGTTTTACTAATATTTAAAACTTGCTTCAAAATAAGAGGAAACAATCATCTTAAATATGAACACAGAAGGTCTCTTCCTTTACATCTGCATGACTAATGTAATTTGTTCGCATACTGATTTGATTGCCTTGATTATCTTGAAGGTTTAATAAACCCCATCACTTGTCCTGATTACATAATCAATGTATGGACTTTTTTCAATCTTTGGACATTTTATCAGTTTCACCACTCAAACTATGCATATTAGTGCACTGCGAAGGCCAGCAGCCGATTTCTGAACAGCCTTTAAAGCAATACTTTTGGCACCTTTGGCAGACCACACAGGACAGTGCTCAGTGCACCTATGGATAAAAGTAAAAAGATACACTTCCCATTAAAGCCTGTAGCGTAATGAGAAGTCATGAATGGTGTGAATGCAAGCGAGACGCTGCAATCACAGAAGGATGGGAAGCATTGACTGTATACTGTATATGGACTGGAACATGGCTGTAAATGGCTAGAGCATGCAGCCACTGTTGCTCTTATTAGACATTAGTGAACTCCTGAATATTTGTATCTACGCTGCATCTCACGTTTAATATGCAATTATATGGGTTGTTTGAAGCATCTTTATTATAACTTGCCCTGTGTTGACCTTTTACACAGTTCATGGATGGCATGGAGAGCACACTGAGACTTACATTAAATGCTTTGTAGACAGAAGACTAAAGTTAAAGTATGTTTAAGTAGGCATTATGCCTGTTTCACACATACTACCTCTGTGCAACATAAGTGAAATAAAAAAAAGTGATTTTTACTTCATCATTTAAGCCCTGAAGTCATGTAGGAACTTCCTAGTGAACAGAGTAACAGAAATGCTCCTAAAATGCTTTGATTTTACACTGAAAGTGAAGACTGTTTTAGCTCTGTCCTGTGAAGTTTCCATTTCGAAGCTGCTTGTTCTACTTTGGGCAGCAACAATTTGCCAGAAAGTTCCAGACATCCTTTTTCGCAAACAGATAAATGGTAGAATCAGACACTTTACTCAGAGGTAGAGCATGGCATTTCTGTTTACCCTCAGCAGCTTTCTGACTAGTGCCTGTCTGATTGTTTCAAACCTGGTAATTATTATTTTTTTTGAATGGCATTCAGCTATTTCATTTTCCAGTGTTGCACTCCTTCTGTGCCACATCGGGGATCCACTCCCACTTTGCTTGCACGGCCTGTGTGAAAGCTCTGACCTGTTAACATGAGTGCCGAAATGAAAAGCAAGGCGTGTGTGTGAAATGGGATTTAGACAGCGAACCAAGCCTGACTGCTGTTGTGCTGCAATCACAAGCCAAGTAATTTAGCTGTCTAATTCTAGGCACTATAAGGCACTTACAGAGACAAGTCAGGTAAAAGGAGCAACCAGTTAGTTATGTAAAACTAGTAGTCATACACATTAAAATGCTTTACTTCAGAGCCAAAACTGGACCATATGTAGAGATCCTTTTAAAGGGCTGAGTGACTATGCTGTGCTACACCAATAAGAGTCCGTTGGCAAGACTCCTAACACTACATTGGCCTACCTGTAATATGATTAACCCTGTAAGTCGCTTTGGATAAGAGCGTCAGCTAAATAACATAAATGTAAAAGGATTTTTGTTATCACAGTTTAAGAAAATTGGTGTTTCCAAGAACAATGGATATCCAGTAATAATGAATTCCACATTTAAACCCACCCCTGGGTCTTCTGGGAGGTTTTTTTGACATATAGAAATGAAGGAACATAAAGTTCAGATCATTTGTATTACCTGCGCGTCCAGCTCCATAATGTGGGCCACTTTGTTCCAGCCGAATCCCACAAATCGGCGGTCATACTCAGGACAGTCCCTCCTCACCATCACATACGGCTCAAAGTCCGCCTCCCATTGCACTCTGTACGGTGTCGTGGCTGTCCGCCACTTTGCAAAGTTAGTCGGAGCATGGCCTTTTGTCCATACATGATACCTGAGGAATTGAGGAAGGTCAGAAGGTGTGGAACGGTAACAGCATTAATAAAGAACAGCATTAAAGCTACATTCATCCTTTTAGAGTTCACCACATTAAAAAATATAGATAAGAGCATAAAACCAGGTTAAATCAGTGAGTCCATGTACTTTAACACGAAACCAAGGATTATAAATCAACCTTTGTTCTTGTTTGAGGCAGTGTGCTGAGGCTGCTCCTTCTTTTAATTCATAAGGGCTTGCCCCAAATATAAAAATGCAGGCTGTTACTGAATTCAGACCCAGTATTCCTTCTATTCTGTAGTCCCACCGTGTTCTTAGAGTCCCATAAAACAAAATGAACCAATAAGTTGATCCATGAGCAGTCTAGATAGCAAGAACAAGACCAGCATCATGTTATGAAAGAGATCTGGTAGGGATAGAGACAGGGCGAACAGCTTGCTGAATAACGTATTTACACGTTTCAGGTTAACTGTTGAAACACTGGACTGTGACGAGGCATTAACAAGAATAATGAAAATAAATAAATCAGCACTGCAAGTATGACATATAACATACAATCAAATTACAACCCCCAATGTGAGTAGGGAATTCATACCATTTGTGGTAGAACATCTTCTGGACTGCAGACCTAAATGCAACTAAGATGACCAATTGATTTTGTCATTATGAAAATTGAATACTTCATTTCTTCTTTGACACAATTATTCAACCCCTTTACACTCCATCCTAACTGAGGTTCATTCCAGAGTGCTTTCCAGGTATTGAAAACACCTATGTCAACGAGCAGAAAAAGCAACACTTTAAAGAAACTCTGTGATACTCAACTCCTTCTATCATCTACTTTGGTTTACTCAAGCATGGTGAAGGCAAGAGAATGGTCCCAGTAGACAAGAAAGTTATTGCTCTTCACAAGAATGGCAATGGATATAAAAAGTTGCGAAGTTGTTGTCCAAGAGACACTAACGGAAGTAGAATTCGCAAGACATTAAAGGGCACAGTGGAAACGTTACCTGGTCGTGCACAAAGACAATCATAACCGCGACTGCTTCAAAAATGAAGCGTATGTACCTAATCCCCGCGTGACTGCTGATTCTGAAAAAAGACCTGTCAGATGTGGGCACTGAAGTTTCAGCTCAGACAATAAGGTGCGCACTGCATAACGAAGACCTCCATGCCAGAAACTCCCAGGCGCACCCCCTTGCTGACTCCAAAGAACAAGAAAAGTCGACTGCAGTATGCCAAAAGTCATGTGGACAAGCCACAAAGGTTTACAGTGTACTGTGGTCAGATGAAACTAATTAGAACTTTTGGGACATGGACCAGCGCTATGTTTGGAGGAAAGAACCAGGCTTATGAAGAACACCTTGCCTACTGTGAAGCATGGCGGGGGGGTCAATTATGCTTTGGGGCTGTTTTGCTTCTAATGGTACAGGAAAGCTTGTGTGCAGGGTCCCATGGATTCCCTTCAGTAAAGGAGATCTTGGAGGAAAATGTGATGGAGTCAGTCACAAACCTGCGGCTTGGGAGACGTTGGATATACCAACAGGACAATGATCCGAAGCACACATCCAAGTCCACTAGAGCATGGTTTGAACATGAAAGGCTGGAACATTCTAGAGTGGCCATCGCAATCACCAGACTTAAATCAATTGAGAACCTCTGGTGGGACCTAAAGAAGGCAGTTTGCAGTGCGCAAGCCTTATGTGACTGAACTGGAGGCTTTTGCCCATGAAGAATGGGCTAAGATACCCATAGGTCGCTGCAAGACACTTGTGTCAAGCTTGCTTCACGCTTGAAGCTGTCATAACTGGAAAAAGGATGTTGTACTAAGTACTAAAAAATAATGTCACTAGGGGGTTGAATAAAACTGATAATGATGTGAGCACAGTAAAGACATTTGTGGTTATTCCATCATAAATATTATGTTATATTTGTCTAATTTATAAGTGCCTCTTTGATATAATTGTAAATAAGATGACTGAAATGATCAAAATCAATGTCAAACTGGCCAAAACACTTTATTTCAGTGGGTGTTGAATAAATTTGATCACAGCTGTAGTAGAACATGTTCTGTACAGCTTAAGTGACCTGATGAGTTATGAAAATGTAATACTTCATTTTTTCCCACATGCATCTATAGCTGAGCTCCAGAGTGCCGCCGGTATAGTGATAGAAAACACCTCTTTAAAAAACTCTTGTTTTTAACTATAAATCATCACTTTGGAACTCACTCACTCACAGCCATTTAGTAGTTTAAAGTTTCTCCACAAGGGGGCTAGTTGCTTTTTTGTAGCGTCACTAACAAAGAAGAAACTGACATAAACCCACAACAGCGGGAGTGCACAAACACAATCATTACCTAAAGGTGTTGCTGATTCTTAGGATTTTTATTAGCTCAAAATAAAAAACAAGCAGGATGTTTGCATTGCCGGGTCATGATAAATGGCAACTCTTGCAATTTACATAATTTGGCATAATAATTTTTTAGCATGTAAAAAAAAGCATCTAAAAGAGCCAAAACAACTACCAAATTTAACCAGTCTGTATTAAACTGTATGTCTCTGGATCACCTAAAACGCAGACAACACAGTGTGGAGGGTTATATATACAACACATTGTCTAGCTCCAAAAACCTGGGATGGAAATCCATGACATTTAACCCAGTTCTAATAAGTTACTGATATGGTTATTATTATTATTAGGTTATTTTCCTTTATCCTTCCGTGTTACGAGTTGGATTGAATCAACAGTACAGAGCATCTAGGGAAGCCCTAAGGACATGGTTGAGAACCATTACCCTAGAGTACAACTGACATTAAAGGGATTATCAATGGCTATTCATCAACAGTAGATGCTTTATTGACCAGATCAGCCTATATTGTCCATGACTGGGGACAAAAAACCAAAAAAAAAAGACGATGCTTTAACCTTGTGTTTACCTGAAAGTGAACAACGTCCCCATGTCTAGCTGGGATAGAAGCTCAGCCTTGGATTTGGGGTAGGACAGTCGGTAACGCAGTGTCTCAAACGCAGGCACCACCAAAGCCTTCTTAGTGCTAGCCATGTCCAGCTGCACCACCGACTTCCTGCAGGACAAGTATCATTATCATGGTTAAATGACTAATCATAGTGCTGCCATTGTTATGCGACATATTGTGATTGTGATATCGCAGAATACAATTGGTAAACTTTTACATATGTTGGATTCATCACGACATCCACAGAAACACACAGTAAAAACATGTGACTTGTCACAGGGTTTTTGGCATACTGCACTGCTATCTGTGGTATCAGTATTGCAGAAGTAATATTTAGTTCTGAGAAAAATCAGAGATCAACTTTCAATGCTTTAGATTCTTTGCTAGTCAATATGGCCATCAAATACAAGAGATTCATTTTTAATTTTGGGGAAAATATACATTTTACAGAAGATCACACAGAAGCTTTAACAACTAAATATAAAACTGACCTTGAAATCTTGAAGTCTGGAAATTAAGTAAATGTAGGGTGGTCTATGAACAGCCTTGTGTACACAACAGTATTGTACATACTACAACATTTCTGGGAATTCTAGGAAAGCCTAAGCTGCACTGAGAAAAGAAACCTGAGAAGCATTCAGGACACCTGGCTATACCTTGCAATGCTTAGTAGTTTTGCTATGTCCTGCTATCCCATCCTATTCCTTTAGGGGGCAATCTTACCTGAGGTACTCGTAGAGTCCATACATGGGTAAGAAGTCGATGTCAGACAGGAACATATAGGGGGTGTTGACCTGTCTCATGGCGACGTTGCGCAGCAGGTTAACAGGGTAGAACTGGCCCTCCTTATAGACGATGTGGTATCCCACGTTGCTCCTGCTCATGAGCACCTCGGAGCCCTGAGCGTAGCGCAGGAACTGCTGAGCCTCAGCATCAGACAGGTAAAGAGCCAGACTGATGGGACCCTCCCAGTGTTTACAGATGGCCTCCAGCATCTGGAGCCTGCAGTGGACAAACAGGAAAACCACTTTCTGTTAAAGTGAAAATGAGCTACTCTGCCACCATGTTGTTTATTCAAGCAACAGGATTTAATCTATGCTGCCTTCCCAACTTGTTGTCCTGAGGGCTATCAATAGGGGCTGTGAGAGGGGCTTCTTTTTGAAGGCAGAAAACAAAACAAAACAAAAAAAAAACCCAAAAAACAATGACTTTGATATACAGCCCTCCACAAACCATTGAAATGGAGCTTATTAGCAACCATGGGCTTTCATTATTCCATTGAATGCTTGGAACAGTTGAAGTCAATAAAGGCAGCAAGTCCACTTATTCATCAAAGACACCTTGGGGGAAAAAATCAGTGCGACCTTCACAGTTTTAACCTCATGGACACACAGGGGAATCCAGGGATCTTTCCGAAGAGATCTCCAATGAGATTTTTAGAAAGATTTCCAATTGAATGGGCTTGTCTATTGTAATAACTGAGGTAGATGATTAAAAAACAAAATAATAATAAATCTCTCTCAGCTCTCATAATGGCCAATAATGAAACATCCCTGGTGGCTTTTTATTGTCAGGAGGAGGCAAACATCTGTCCAGGTGATTTATAGTATAAATCAAATAATATTTTGTCCTCATAAAATGTCTTCCCAAACGAGCTGTTAGACCTGGGGCACACTAATACTGCCGTGCATAATAATACTGGGCTTAATATTAGCATAACCCAATCAAGTACTAAAGTAATGATTCTACCTGACAGCTTTCACATCAGATGGACATAAAATCAGTACATAATGGGGAAAGGTAAAATCAGTTTCTGCACCTCTGAACTAATGAAGGGGAGAGTGTTTATTACTGTGGTTATACCTCTAACCACAGGACATACCATTACACACGAATACCAAAAATATTAGAGATATTATTTAGAATTCTACAACAGCAAACACTTCCTCATACCTGTCCATAGAGAGCTGGGCCACCAGGGTAACATCAGTCTGGTCGGTGCTGGGCTGGTACTCGTAGTGCAGGAAGTACAAATGTGTGCGGTGAACGGTGAAACGCTCCCGACGGAACTCATAACACGGGTCGTCCTCATCAAGCTCCAGCAGAGTCTTCTGGAGCTGAGAAAACATCAGAAAAATCAGCCAGACAGCATGAAAGAATGCACTAACTGACACATGCTGGTGACTGTTCAGCGTGTTAACAGTTTCTGCTGTGTGAATCCGCTGTACCTGCCTGTGCCCCACTGTGCCAGGCACTGTTGCTGCTGCTGTGGATTTTGAGGTTGTAACTGCTTACTAAATCCTGTGGTGTGTTTGGTTTTACTGTGTGCATTAATATACACCTACATACCAAAAGACATGGGATAGCAGAATGTAAATGAACTATGAGGTGGCGTTCCCCTTTAGAAGACAGCTCGGAAATGTCCATACCTGTGCAAATTGTGAGGTGTTGTGAATGAGGCTGAACACTGGTCAGCATGCTCAAGGCAAGGCAACGACAATAAATGGAATTCGAACGAGGCATAGAAGTGGAATGCTCAAGTCGGGCAAATGTGCAGGCCACACTACACAATGCCTTTTCGCAATTGGGGTCCATGGCTTCATTGGGGTCTGTGACCCATACAAGCCCAACCATCAGCCTGAAACAGCTGGTACCGTGACTCGCTGGAACACGCCACATGTTGCCAGTCCTCTATGGTCCAGTTAGCAACCTAACGAGCCCAGATGAGGCGCTGTGTTCAGTGTTGAGGTGTTGACAGAGGCACTCTGGTGGGTCTTCTGCTCCCATATCCCATAGAAGATAAGGACTGCTGCACTGGCCTGAGGGATATGGGTCTGGGGCCTCCTTCACTGAATGTGGATGTGATGTCTGTCAAAAGCACTTGTCTGTGTGCATGGACAGCTCTAGCTAGGCATCATCGGTCATGACCATTAAGCACCCGTGGGCAGCCACTGCGCTGTACACTGTGGATCGAGGAATGTTAAACACCTCAATACGAATACAGATGGTGGCGTTTCTAAGTCACCCCCTGAGAATACCCCACTTCAGAATCCGTTTACCCAGTGACATCTTATGACTTTCGGTATGTCAGAGAAGCCTATTTTTTGTCATTTTATTTGATATTGTTGATAATTAAAGGAATATTTCCAGATTTGTAACAGTGTTCTATTACAACAATTGGTAAAATTAAACTGAGGCACAAAAATATACGTCCACAGGGCCACAGAAAAGCAGCGGCGTTTAAAAAAAACAGTATTCTACAACATGCTTAGAGATGTACAAATGCTTAAATCTGGAATTCTCATTATTTTGCATGCTGTATTTTGATTACTACTAATTTATACCTGTACCTACATTTTCGGCCATTGTTTTTATACCCGCACCATAATATTTTCACTATTAGTCATTAAACATGTACCTTCATTTTTTGCTATCATGTACTAGGCCTGTATCCACACACACACACACTATTATCTGCTATATCTGTACCTACATTTTCACTGTTGTGGTCAGTCTTGCTTGGGCAGCCAAAAAGCTCCCTCCTCAACAGGTTTCCATCATACTCCAGAAAGGTCAGGTAAAGGTTCCTGAAGAACTCCACATGCTTGTTCTTCACCCGCAGCTTCTTAGGAGAGTTCCAGTGGATCACCTGTCCAATCAGACAGAAACAAATGAATCGTGTGGTAGCTTAAATTTAAAACCCCACAGCAGCTGGACCCTGAGTTTAGTCTAATGCCACAAGGCAAAAAGGTTCTTACATTGCCTCTACAGTTGATCGAAATGAAATGGCACTTTGGTCTACACAACAATGTTCACAAATGTGCATGTTCTAACTGCCTGTTCGCATTTTGTCACGCTTCAGGGTTTTCCCGGCTCTGGCGTCTCTGACATCACACCCATATGTCCCCCGTCGCCCAATCAGTTCTGCTCTAGGTCTCCTGAGTACTAGACCACCTGATTCCCATTTACTGTCTGCATTTAAGCTTCACCCAAACACTCCCTCGTTATGAAGCTTTGTTTGCAGTCCTGCCAAACCTCTGTTTGCGGTCCTGAGCGCTCTATTCTGTTTATCCACTCCGGTTCTGAGCCCCTTTGTTCTTTGACTCTTGATCTTTTCTTCGGCCCTATTAACTTTGATATAGTTTACTGTTCGATTGTTTAATAAAGCCTGTTAGACTTTTAGCTCTGCACGCGTTGGCTCGGCTATATATATATATACACCTTTTACTAATCACCATGCACCATTACTAATACTTAGTAATGGAATATAAATGACATGTGCAAACTGAAATCTGAGATCAAGAATCAGAACAGAACTTATAATGACTTTCACAGTAATTTCAGCTTGTCAATGTAATTTTTAATAGTGCAGAAAATTATAATTATAATGAACTGAAACAAGACATGGATTTTTATTTTCCCATTTGATAAATAATATTTGTTTCTAGCATGAACAACCTTCTGATACAAAACTATTGCTTCTTGATTAAAAGTTAAATGGTTGTCATGCCTGTGTGCTGGACCCCTGCTAAGATCTGGATGCCTGTTTTCTTTTGCTGCATGTTTTACAGTGGACGGCAGTTTGTGTTAAATTTGCCACTAAGTTTATATGTTCGGCAGTTGTCACAAGTATCTTACTATTATTTACTACTATTTACTAGTATTGCCAACAATAAGATAAGACTTTATTGATCCCAAGGGAAAGTAGAGTCTTACAGCAACTTACATACCGGTGAGACACACTACAAGTTGTTGCTTTGTTTATGGGAATTTGGGCTTCTCTTTTATTGTATTCATCCTGGCAGCCAACCAGAGCCTCACATGTTGGGTATCTTTGACATGCATGACCTCACTTGGCATGTTGGTGTTGACTGGATCTTGCAGAGATAAAAAGACTCTGGGGCACTGTAGGGCTAAGCAATATGGTAAAATAATATATATATATATATATATATATATATATATATATATATATATATATACAGATATATGTATAATATAAAATGTATTTGTGTTTTGTGATACATTTTGACATAATACTACAAGCTTTTTAGAATATGAATATTCATGTACTTGTAAAACACTGACCAACTGCATGTTTCACTTTAAAGACAGCTACATTACTCTTGTTTCACTGGATTTTGTGCACCACTGCCCAAAAACATGTACACGTTTTGAATAAAAAGTGTGTTCACAGGTTTCACTATTGGATCTTCTTTCAGTTCAACTCATCAAAATTCTGAAAAAAATATATTGTGTCATACATGTGTATCATAAAAGTTTGTTGAAAATCCTGTGATATTGGATCTGCCACCTCTAGTGTGCTATTCGCCACCGTGGGGACTTTAGTAGCTCTTATTTACCGTACCGAACATTTTTATGAATCTGACCTGTTGTGTTTTTGAACAGAGGCATGGTCAGACACTAAAGTCCCTTTAGCTGAACAGAACAGCAGTAACAGCAAGCAAGTAAAATTGGGTGATACTCTTATCCCATGCAAACATTTCCTCTCTCTCTCCTTCACCAATTCTTTCTATCTCTCACTCTCTTCCCTCTCACCTTGAGGTCAGATACATCTCTGTAGCACTTCTCAGAGCGGGTGTGATCAGACAGCTGGACGTTCCAGAAACAGGGCAGCTGGTGAACCAGGAAGGGGTTCTGTTTGATCACAGCGTTGAAGATATCCTGCAAAGCACAAAACCAAGCCTTACATTCTGTTACATCAGATACAAACAAGCCACAGCATCTGTGAACATTACTGAAGGACCATCTTCTTCTATATAAGGCAGCGGCAAAATGAAAGGCCGCCTAAAGACACTGCATCGCTCAACTCCCATATTTAATTGCATACATTAACAGCTATAATTTAGATAATGAAAGCAGTGATAAAGGGGTGATGACATGGGGTTGTTGAATGATAGTCCAATGAGACCGTGAAGACAACAGGAACGTCACAGCAGGAGACAGAATAAAGGCTTCTAACAGAGGCTTTTTGCTGTTAAACAGAAATAACTGACTTGGTTTTATCTAATGAACGGTACAGCTAGTGTGCTGAATTAGTATGAGCTTCATTAATGTGTGCTAAATATTAGCACCTTACTTTACATGGACTGGACCTGAGGGAGTGAAAGAGACTCTGTTGTACCTGTTGTACTCATGAATATGCTCGGCAGCCCTAACTGTGCCTGTATATGTATGTGGGTTTGTACCTGATCTGCTAGTGATGTAGACAGCATGCTCATCAGCTCTCTCTCTGCTGTCAGTCTCCACATCTGCTCCCATCTGAGCTTCCTCAAACGATCCAACAGCAGGAGAATCACACCTGTCACACACACACACGCAATACCCAATCCCATCAGCGTTATGAAAATTGTTTTAACGATTTTCCTAAACAATCTTAGTTACCTTTAAAGGGTTAGAGAGATCACAGAAGTACTACTTTAAGAACCTTTTGGGGAAGATCCTTTCAAGAACCACTTTTGTACATGAATGTGCAAATTAACCTTTTTAAAGATCCTCCACATGGCATAAAGGTGATATGCCAATTAAAGCTTCTCCCAGAGCCATAATCTCACCAGTCAAAAGTTCAATAGCAGCTAGTTAGTACTCTATACAACACATTAGTTATATAACCAACCTTTTATATCCCTTAACAAACCTACCAAAAATAAAATCATTTTGCTTCACAGGGGATGAGAAGGGAGCGGTCATTCTAAATCGAAGGGTGGGTTTGGTCATTTCTTTAGCCAGGGGTCATCATCCTTTAGTATACCCCTGTCAGCTCATGCCCTGATTATAGTCAGAAGTACTGAAGTACTGGCTCATAGTCCAGGATTTTACAGAGCAGACCAACTGTAGAGATGAGAACGGGTTAAAGACGAAGTGAGGGGTTTAGTTTTATTTACATGCTTTTTATTGGATAGTGACTCAATTAGATTACAGGAATAAAGAGCAAAGTGTAAGAAGTTAGGCTTTAAAGACATGGACAGCACTGTGCAGTGGTCAGAGACCACTCTTACTTTATACCATTATTAGCCAATGAAGTAATAATACAGCCATTTAAGTAAAATTTATTTCAGCATGTTTCAGGAAATTTATATGTATATATATTTTTTTTATAAAAAGGATTGGAAAGTGCAAGGAAAATAAGAAGCTTTTAAAACTGAAGTTCAGGACCTGATAGACCACCAAAATCTTTGACAGAGCGGAGAAAATCAAGCTCCACTCTTGATTCAGATCTAAAAAAGTTTATGTGTTTCTGCTCAAGATTCAAATGTAAGACAACAAACCAATGCTATAGTTCCGTAAAAGAATGTGTAGCTGTCAAAATGCTGTTACTGAGAGAATTCAATAGATAAAAGACCAGGTGATGTTTCTAGAATGATGAAGAGAGTCCAGACCTCAGCATCACTGAATGTGTTTGGGATCACTTGGATCATGAAAACCAAAATATATATATATTCAGCTTCTAAGACTTAATCTTTGCTAAATTTCCTTCGGGATCAATAACGTATCTATCTATCTATCTATCTATCTATCTATCTATCTATCTATCTATCTATCTATCTATCCATCTATCCATCCATCCATCTATCCATCCATCTAATCTAGGAGGTTTGGAAAAATATCCCTGTAAATCTCTGCAAAAGAATGGAAGCTGTAATACAGGGAAAGACTGAACACTAGAAAACTAGATTTTCCTGCTAAATATATCTTCCTGGTGCTGAAAATAACATCATTTTCCATCTGCACTTAATGGCCGTTTTAATGGGAAATTAAATAAATGAAGGGTGGTCTTTTTGCACAGTTTGCGAGTATTTAATGGCTCCACTGTTTGATTTGACTGGTGAGTCATTTAAAATGAGTCCTTCAGAACTCGTAATATTACAGTGGTGCTCCTCAGCATCTGTTTCTGTTCTATTCATATTTGATAATGCTGTGACATTGCTTTATTGTGATACTGTCTTTCTGCATTTTGTTGATCACTGACTCACCTGTGTTGAAGCCTCTGCCTAGGGCAGGCCACGGCCGGTGGTTCTTCCACAGATTCCCCAAATACCAATCACTCTGATTCTCCACCAGACCCAGCACCTGCTGACCTGAGGGAGCGGGACAGGGAGAGAGACAGAGAGGCATAAGCTTCATAATGATCACATTAAATCTGACAGAAATAACGGAAAGCAGGCCATTGTCTCTGGACTTTAGCTTTCACTATCGCTTATATTAGTAAGCCTGATTCAATAATTAGCCTACTGATTATTTTAATGATTAGTCAAGTATATTTTTATCAGGGGCTAAACAGTGAAATGGACCTAACTGAATAATAAAAAACAATCAAGGATTTCTAAATGCATTACTGGGAAAGTGAGTAAACTTATAAATGGCAGATTTTTACATTTCCTGCAATCTAATCCAATTACCATCCAGGAACTTTCAAGGCCTGCGATTCCCTAGGGTCAAATTTGAGCAAATAAGACAAATGTAATGGTGACATAATATTTTCATTTGACAGTTATTTAGCTGCAGCCCCAAACAATAAACAGCAGAGTGCCAAAAACAAAATGACTCAGCCTCTTGAGACAATTAAAGCATAATTATAACTTTGTACACGATTTACAGTCTGACTGTTCTGTTTTCATTGTAGGCTATGTAGAATCTATCTATCTATAGCTATAATGTACAGCAAACAAACTAGTTCCGTTTAAAGACATGTCAGAGCACTCCTGTGCACATGTACATCCGTAATTGCCACTGGGCTTCCAAATCTGCTGAGCAAATAAAAAATTCATCGCGCCACCACATAAATCTGATTTCAGAAATCCATGTATAGATTCCAAAGCTGGGGGCTGACAGTGACATGATCCCTATTCATTGCATTCTAACTGCCCTCCAGTGTAAGCATGTATTCACATAAGATTTTTTCACATCCACATGTGAAAGACTGACTCAGTTACTGGCTAAACACCATCTGATGTATGTGTTAACGAGACTACTATTTCCATTTGCCGTATGTGTGTGTATGCACGTGTGTGCAGGGATATCAGACGGGGAATGGATATCTCACTGGCTGAGACTCTTCTAAGAATTTTCATCTCTTTTATATGCATTATTCAGAAATTCATGTGGCACTGACATTATTTATTAAGTACGGGGGAGAGCAGGCCACAAACTAACATAGGGAAAAATGTAACATGGATATTTCATGTAGTTAAACAGCTCCAAGCAGCACACGCTTTTATTCAATATTTCCAGGGGCTTTATCCTGAAGATCCAAAAGCTTTTTAAGGGGTAATATTTTTGATTACCCAATAGCACGTCTAGGTTGCGTGTTATGTATTATAAGTTCACATCTATATTACTGTAATATCTCTCTAGGAGGGTGAAATACAGTGCTATTTTGAAACATATCAATAGCTCATAGTGGGAACTACAGGGGCTAAAGTACAGCCTCTACATCCTGGCTTATCTTCAATGCAGTATTACAACTAAGCATTCCAAGGAAAATAATAGGAAAGTCCACATGTCTGTGATGTGATTTAAAATTCTGTATTTTTGAAAGTTTTCAGAGATTTCATAAACACACTCATCATCAACAAAATAGCTGCAGCCAGAAGGAAGTGTTAGACTCCAGGGCTATCAAATGCAATGTAATATCTGATTCTTCAATGGTCAGAACCACCACAAGACCACCGCAGATGAGGTGGTGGACAATTTTTGGCATTACAGTGGCACTGACATGGTGGTGGTGTGTTAGTGTGTGTTGTGCTTGTGCGAGCAACTCACACAGCATAATAATATTAATACAATACAATAACAATAATAATATTGTGTCACATATAATACCTACTATGCAGAGATAAAGTATGCAGTGGACTACAGGGTGTACTTGTAGAACTACAAAGTGCTCCTATATGGTAAGTGGAGCTAATAAAATGGACATGTTATGTTAATGTAATGCTAATGTAATGTTTATGTTATGGCTGATGTGCGTATTTTTATTAATAAAATAGTAATAAAGGGTAATAAAATTAGCCATGTTGGACCACTAGGGTTTTTTTATGAAATTTGCCTCCTTCAGATCTTTTCACTTTGGTCAGAATATTGTCATTAATATGGATATGAATTTTGTCTCAATTCTCTCATCTCTTTCTTAGAGATTTTCATAATAGGACCATAAGAAAAGCATTTGATCTCACTCTTTGTTTTATACAGCACTAGTCTGTACCACAGTACTCTTATAGCAGTCTATCAGTGTGTAGGAGGAGAACGCTTGCTGATGGTAATCTCCTCTTTTCTCTTTTCTGTGATATATATACTTTTCCTTGCAACACCCTCCGTACACCTATTTACCACAAATGCAATTTAAAAATTTTAAGACAAATCCTTTACCTCTATTTTCCATTGTACCCAATAAGGTTTAGCAAAGATCTCAATTGGCGCTTCAGGGTTCTGGTTGCTTGCACAACCAATGTGAACAATTCTGAACGTTTTTCTTCATGTTATACCACAAAATGAATTGGTTTACACTTTAATGATTAAATGATTTAGAATGTTACAGCAACTGTCCATTTGCTTTTATTGTGTGTTCTGAAAGAACAGATCTTGTATTAGCTTCTTAACCAAGAGACGCATCACAATTTCATATTTATTGTAAATGACCATATGCTACAGAAGAAGCAGGCAGAGATTAGATTGAAAAATGTTGTCCTCCTATTCCTTACAGTAAAACACTTTCAGTGATAGTGGCGATGCTGGAACGACAACAACGGAAGCGAGTGCGGGAGAGCGTGCCTGTGCCTCTGATGACCTTGTCAATGATTGTTAATGTGTGGCAGCAGCAGATAATCTGCATAAAAAGCTGCAAACTGATAGAATCTCCCACTGCTTCAGCGCTGATAAATACATTCATGTGATACAGTGTGACACCCTTCCAGATACGGATATAAATAGCCGGCTGTTTCCAACAGGCACTCAGCGTTCTTGAATATGGCTCTGGTTTTAATGTGCCTGTAACCCAGTGTCAATGGCGCGTGGAAAGTTTTACTGTTTTGTAACCCTTATAAATCTCTAAATTGCCTGTATTGGCTTTCGCCTGAGAGGCAAGACCTCTAGTGAATACATCGTTGATTTGGGGATCAATAAGCAGAGAAGCTAACAGAGAAAGTTAATTAGCCATTTCAAGGCCAGAGAAGTTACTGTTGGAAGCGAAAGGAGCGAGCATCGGTTTTGTCTGAACAGGCTCAAAGGGACATGTTTCATATAAAGTTAGATTGGCTTTCCGATGGATTCTGAGCGTCGAAAGAGGCGTCCCCTTACAAAAAGAAAGGCAGGAAAAGAAAGTGCACTACGATATGCACAGCTCTGCCATTACGAACAAGCTTGTCAGTCTAGGGTTTTAAAAAATGGCTTGCTACGCCTGCACAATCAGTTCTCAAAGAGTCAGGTATAGTGGCCTCATTATGGATATACTTTGCTGCATTTGTTGTTTATCTAATTTTTACCCAGCTCATTAGTCTTTCTCTAATGAGCCATAAAGTCCTGTGTGCTGGAGAGAGTCCTCGTAATGAATGATGTAGACCCACATATGTTTCGACAGTTTGACTACAAGAGTTTTCTTCTAATTGTAGCTGTGGACTGAAACCAATCATGGACTTCCATGCACCCATTATCACATTGCCCTGTTATGAAAGCTACATCTACATCAAGTCAAGGGCAGAGAATAGTCACTGAATCTCTGGTACATGATCGAAAGCAGATATTTGGGTGGTGTGTACATGTACTAAGGACATGTACACTGTAAACCCCAAGCAGGGTGCTCTTATCAAGAGCCTTGAACATCTGAAACATCACTTCCCCATGCTGCTTTTCTTTCATTCAAAACTGTATGTTAGCTATTCACTGAGGTCTTTCTACAGTGCTCTGCTCATGCCGTGGTTTCGGTTTCATTAGGATATTAGTGGGCTGGAATGTGAAGGAAAAAAAACTGCATGGTCCCTAAAACGAGCCCCTGAGGAACTCCACTGATTGTGATAATGGCTCCTCTGGAGAAATACACACAGGAGAGCCTGCCACTCTGTCTGTGAGTAAAAAGGGCAGAAGAAATAGTGCCCACAGGAATGACCCTGTAATAAAGACTTATCCAGACCCCCCAGAGATCTACACTGCTTATGAATAGCCATCCCATACAGAGCTCTCCAGAAATCTCTTTGCGCCCACGTCTTCAACCTTTCTTTCCCTACGTGTGTTAGCACTCAGGCTTGCCATTGTTAACTCTGCTATAGTGCAGATGATTTCATAGAATCCTGTGCTGTGTATAGTTTTACACGCACATGGCCAAAGGGGTAAAAGCTTCAAATTCATGACTGAAGGAGTGCCAGGCTGATCCACTATAAGAAGGGCTCACCACGCTCCCTATGGTTTTCTCAATGAATGAGCTTAACCTTGTGAGCTGCCTGGCATGAAGTCTACTGCAACTTCATAATTCCAGACAAAAAAATAAAAGGCATGTGCCATAAGTAAAAAACGGCTTGCCATGATAATAACCTACTTGAAAAGACTTAAAGAAATTCAAATACCCATAGAACTGATGCTGAATGCCAGAAATCTCGATATTAATACAAATGTAAAGAAACCTTTAAACTTGTGGAAAACAGCCCATAGCTCAGCAATGTCCGTGGCAAAGGTGATGTCAGTATCCAGAACGATGACTTTCTGCAGGTCAGAGGGTAGCGTCTTGGTCAGGACCAGCTTCATCAGGCCGTAGATTCCAGAGTAATGCTTGTTGGGGATCCACGACACCTCAGACTACAAAGACAAAAGCAAAGGAGCATGAACAGTCAAATTCAATATTCAAACATATACACTGGCACTGTTCAAGAAATTGTCAAAGAGTAGTATACTACCCACATCTTAAAGGTGTTTCCCTTTTGATTTCTGTATAATTCAAATAATCATCCAGCGTGGTTTCATGAGAAATTATTTACATTACTGAGAACATTATCAACAATTTCTTCACCATGGACGTGCTAGAAATCAGGGCTCGTAAAGTCTACGTAAGAAAATATAGCTATTTCATTCCCTATTTAAAGTCATCTGCGAATCTACATGTCTTCCGACTTCTTATATGTGACATTAATGATGGAAAAACATTTCCATATTCAAAGGTTTCTTTGCATACAATATTGCCCTTTAATACCCTCCAAGTATCTTCCTTTTTTAATAATTATATATATATAATTAAATGAGATCAGATAATAAATTTTACACTGCAATAAAACAGGTACAGTATTCATAAACATTTCAGAATAATTTTCTGTGAGGGAGATTTTAGTAGAATGAAACTCTGAGGATATCTGGTTTTATCTGGTCTTCCTATCCACCATCACCACTGTAAACAATTTACCATACAAATGAGCAGTTTCTCTAGAACATAGCATTTCACTGTGAAACACTCTGACTCGCTTTCTTTTCATCTTATTTTGAGAAATGAAACAGAGTTTGATACTAGTCAGCACTTTTTCTCTAATGCGGTATGTACTGGCTGCAGTATTCTTTCTGCGCTTCATTTTTTTTTTGGGACTCTGACCAAGTTCTGGCTTTAGACAGCTATGGAGTTTGGATACTATGCAATATACATATAATAATAATAATAATAATAATAACATTTTAACCATAATAAAAATTAACTAGGAACATGCTGAAAAAACAATCAGTTCTTCCTCTTTAACTTAAAATCTCAGGAAAGAAAGTACTGAAAAATGTCAGAAAATACAAAATAGAATTAAACACAGGTTTAATTCACAACTCAGCAAGTGTAATCTGAACCAGGATCAGCAGCAGAACTGACCTTCAGTTCGTCAGCATCATAGAAATCCACCCGGACAGCCGGCACCATCCAGGTGCGGAAGAGGGAGGCCAGGATCTGCTGGGCGATCGAGTCAGTGATGAAGTGGAAGTGGAGAGGGTTTCGCCTGCCATACACACACACACACACACACAGAGCACAAGGTGATCACAGTCTGAGAGGAAACACAAGTGTGTTCTACCACTTCACCAAAGTAAACACAACGCTCTCTTGAGCCCCTACTCTGCTCAAATATGAATGGAGGTAGAGGAAGGTAAACAGTAGACATTCTATTTGTTTTCTTCAATGTGATGAGCAATAGGGCTCTTAAGCCTCAGGCTGTTGAAGATAAGATCCTCCCCTTGCTATCGACCTGATACTACTGCATGAGTGAGACCATGCTAGAGTTCCAGCAAAGCCACAATAGCCACAGCAGTGGTGCACTGCACACTGGGCAAGTTGACCAATCAGAGCTCATCAGGAAGCAGGTTTAAAGACACAGTAGCTCAAACTGAGGGGGATTAGAAATGTGCAGTATGAGAAAAATACTGTGTTGGGAATCTCAAGGATCTAGTTCTAGCAGACTCTGAAAATGAAAAGTTTTTTAAGTCTACTGCTTGTTTAGTGCCTTCCTCCTCCTCCCTTTCCTTCTCAATGTCTTCCTTCCCTTGACTGCATATGACGAACATCGCTTTCATCATGAGTGCAGAGTTAACATAACACTAAGTATTAAAATCACGTGATGGACGTTTTACTTGTAAATGATGCTTCAGGCTATGTACCTGGAGATAAAACAAATTCATCACAATAATAGGTGATAATAACTTTGGTTTTATGGAGACAGGTGTCGATCATTTGCCTGACTGGAACGGGAAAAACTTCAGCACCTTTAGCTTTAAATGATTTGTTTTATTCACTCTATTTATTTATTTATTTGTATTTAATGAGTTCTAACATTGACAATCATGGCCTTCATTAAAGTAGCACTCCAGCAATGTGTAACCTACTCTCTATCTGCAGTGTCTACACTACCTGACTGATAACCACAGACTAACGACAGCATGACTCCCATGAAGCAGACAGAGGTCAGGGTGTAACACACTGGGGTGTTCCTTTGGTATCTGGTGAAACTGAACTAAACTCTGTCTCCCTTACTGTTTCCTCCGCTGCTAAACAATGTATTCTAAAACAGCAGATACAAAAGCAGTGCAGGAAAACAATAAAGAGAGGGGGAGGAATTCCATTCAGTCACAGTGCATCTTGCCCTGAATGATCCTTGTTTATGGGAGATGAAAGAACATCCCAGTGTGGAGACAATATTAGTCTGTTTGTGGCTCTGCTGGATACGCTGTAAAAAGGGCAAAGTCAGGTCAGCGTTTAAAGACGCTGAGATTTTCAATAGAAATCCGCTGACTGAGAAGCCCTGGTGGCTTTCCGAACTGGTAAAGGGCCACAGTATACGACATATACATCTGTGTCATCTACAATATGCTGGTGCTGTATGTTAAACAAACAGAGTGGCGCATGTGTCCCTCAGCTGCCAGGCTGAATTAAAGCTACAGGGAAAGGGAAGATCACGACTGTCACAGCACTGTGGAGATGCACAAGGCCTTGAGAACCCACTGCGACTGAGTCTGTCAATGCAATCCTGCCTGCCTACATAATCTCTTTCATACAAGAGCTATACATTAATAGACTGTACTGCTATTATGAACACCAGCGAGACGCATGAACCATGCGAGGCCATTATTCACAAAGTGACAGTATATTTACCATAAGCACTAATTACAACAGAACTGCACATGCTCAATGTATCATTCCACTGTCTAACATAATCTGTCTGCTGTATCTATCCAGCAGGGTTTAATAACCCAGATAATATTTTTGATCCTGTTTATTGTTTTGATAACTAAGGTTTACATCATAGTTCCAGGTAGTTGCTATGGTGTTGCTTGGTGGTTGTCAGGTAGTTGCTAAGGTGCTGCTATGACATCCCAACTGGTTGAAAAGATGTTGCTAGCACACTTGAATAATGATGAATAATTTGCATGAAGTCCACCTGCATAAGGAAAGGGAGAATGGAAACTAGGAAAATAGAGGGAAACAAAAATATTAAAATGATATACAGATGGCACTCCTATTGGGCCTACACTATGGGTCTGAAAGGATGTGTTACTCAGCTATTCCTGAGGAAAGGAAATGGACAAGAAAAGGTGTGGAGTGAGATTTCATGGACTAATAAATCTGAACATCATTATATATTATATTATATTATATTATATTATATTATATTATATTATATTATATTATATATACTGGATTATTTGACCATGGAAAGCAGAAAATGCTACCAATATAGAAGACTGAATTTTAAATGTGTGGAATTTTTTTTCTTTGAGAGACTGAGGGGAAACACTACAGAAGCGATATTTGCTTCAATTTCTGACAAATATGATTATATATTAAATAAGATTATATATACCCATTGTCAAAAATAGCTGCACCCAGAAGGAATCAACTGACAGGAACAAAACCAGCTGGGTAGGTTTGACATTGTAAGACATGCAAATAATTCAAGGTCAATAGTCAGTTGTGGATGTTTTGTAAGCCAGGATAGGCCTTATAACTGATGACTGACCCAATAGCCACCATTGCAGATGTTCAGCGTTCAGTGATGCTCTACATGAGAGATTCTGCTGGTGCCAGGATCATTGGCAGACTGTAGCAGGACTACATGCACACAGACTGCTATGAGGACTGTCCTTAACACCACGTCAACAATGCCAATAACTGCAGTGGTGTTCTGCCCAACTGTCATGGAGTGACTGAGAATGGCAGAGGGTCATCAACAGTGATGAATCCTGCTTTTGTCTTGGTGTAGACGACTAACAAATCTGTGTGTGGAGGTACCGTGTTCAGCACCAAAATGAACGTTTGTTGAAGGCCTGGACCTCCACCCCTGACATGAAATCTGCAGGAACTGTGTGAGAATATTCAAGCTGCATGGAGTGGATTAGCACAGGACGCCATTAGGAACCTCTACAGCTCCATGCCAACTTGTATAGCATCATACATTATTAAACATAGTGACCATCCAACGCTGTTCCTGGTTATCTTTATCTTACTCTAGCACTGCATTCTGACACTTCCTTCTGGGGGCAACTACTCTTTTGGCGATTTTGACATTGGATAAAACTTTATTAGGAAATCTTTGGTAATTCATTATATCTATCTCTCTCTTTGTAAGGCCAGTATTTTTGGAAAGTGGCATATTTTCTATATTATTTAATTATATATTTCAAACATTATTTCACATGATTCAGCAACTTCCCCATGTCTCCTATTGCACATAAGTTTCAAACCAACAGGATTTCTTTAGTCTTTGTTCAGGAAATTGACTCAAATTTATTATCTCAACCATACGAGACCCAAACAGCAAATACAGCTTCAGCAGAAATAATCCTTTCCTGACATAATAGCACAATGAGAATACTGGGCCGTGACCTGAATGGGCAGAGGAGAAGATAGTTATGTTGAAACAGGCACAGGACTGAGCGCACACACACTGTGCATAAAGCCTGGACAGAAAGCTGGCTGCTGATTTGGCTGGTTGCGATTGGGGCAGCAGAATGGTGCTACTGTCATTATCCTGTAGCTCCAGGCTAAAGAACAGGACCCATGCTGCCTCGGTGCTGCTGCGAGAAAAAGAGGAGGTCTTCAGCTGTGCCAGAGGGAGCCTTTCACTGCACATCATGCTAGCGCAGCCGACGACAAAAAGCACCTCAACTAGGACTCGACAGCAGCCGCTCAACTGACCAATCGGAGTGTGTGTGCGCCGAGACCCAAAGGGAACAAAATGCTACAACTTCCTCCAAAAATGAAAATAAGTTAGAGTAGCCTTGGTAGGAAATCGTACATCCATTACGAAGCTCCAGATGCTTAGTAAGAACCTACAGATCCATAGCATAGAGGTCCACAGGGAGCCAATATAGGCAAAAGAACCGATTTGACAAATGGCAAACTGTACTCACTCTTTTTTTTGGGGGTTTTGGTCAAAAAAAGTTTATGCAAGCAAAAAATGGCAGAATGGTGGACTTATTTTTAGATTCTACAGTACAGACTTACGCACCTTTGTTATACCTAAATGTTGCTGCGAGTGCATTATTTTTAGACAGAGAAAGTAAGCCCATTATGCGGAATTACACACTGGAGGCTAATCTCAGTTTATGTCATGTCATACCCGTCTTACACGCTCCATTTGTTTGGAAGGGCTCGACTCAATAGCTCAATACCTGCAGCTTACTGTGCTAATGGAGAGGGGCTGGGGGAGGAGACCTCAACATACACCACTCATAAGCAGAAGGAGCGAAGAGATTTCTCAGAGAGACCAGGACTAATAGGCTGCAAATGTGCCAGCGAAAACAGCAAAGAGGTCAAAGTGTCAATTGTTCTTACACACGCAGCTAAAGGGATAGCAGTGCTGCCCTGAATATAGTAGGTCAGCCAAGACATGTTTGGTGTCCAGCACGTGCGTCTTTTGTGTTGAACTGGAAGCTACAAGGCTAATGTAGATAGAAGTGGGCTAAAGAAAGTTTATACCTCCCAAACCTCTTGGATTTATACACAAGCCGCTGACTGAGGAAGACAAAGAGGATTGTAAAGGACTCCACCCACCCAAACCACTGTTTGTTCTTAGAGTTGCCAAGCAGAAAGAGATTCAGGAACAACAAATCCAGTATCAGGCAGTTCCGAGACACGTTGTTCCCACTGCTTGTGCCATCAGGCTGCTGAACAACCATTAGTGCTGGTGCATTGGTCAATGGGACTGTCACTACACCTCTAATCAAAATCATCATGATGATCTCCCTGGGCAATCCACACCCTTACTCTCACCATCACTCTGTACTTTACATGTAGAATATCTGTACCTGCACACGTTCATCTGTTTATACATACATACATCCATATATACAGCAGATTGCCAAATGAAAAACCTTTTTGTCCATTTTTCCTTTTATGCATCAATCATTTGATTACACGAGTTAATGTTTACATTGTGTGTACACCTGGTTCCACTGATATGTATATATATATCCTTTATTTTATTAAGATTGTTGTAAAAGTGACGTGACAATAAATGTGATTTCATTTCATTTGATTTAATTAGCAACAGACAAACTTGAAGAAAATGGCAAGCACTGGTGTTCTATTACAGGTTTAATCCACCTTCCTGCCTAATTCATCACATCTACCTCAAACCACATTGAGTCGCATCTCGAATAGATCTGCTCATGTTGCTTCTGACTCTGTATGACAGACTGTTATCTCTGAAAACTCTAGAGTAGTATGGGGAGATTTCGCTACATGACCAAAACACAATGATGCAACTCTTTGACAAAACTGAATGCGAACTTCAAGGCGGCTTGTTTTTTTTTATGCAAAAGCTTAAGCACCTCTGGTCAAATTAGATGTTTTGTTGATTTTCTGGAGACATAAACAACTTTGCTGAAACTGTTTGCAATGTTTGCAATGTTCAGAATGGCCTTTAAATGCATGCTGATGCTGGTGACGTTTCTGTTTCAGCCCTGTTATATATTAGTGCTGCCTTTGATACCACAACATCTTATTACAAAAATAACATTATTTTAAAAATGATGATAATAATAATCTGTTAATAAATGCAGACATATTGCTTCACAAATATGTATGTTCATTTTCCATTATGTCAATGCAACGCACAACGTACATAAAACTGTACTTCAACTTGCGATTACAGACATAAGATGTTCATAAATATCCCAATGGTATTCAATAAACATGTTTTTCAAGATTTCTGCATGTGTAATAGAGTGTACAGTGCCTTGCAATCTATTTTTTTTTTACCTATTTTGTTTTATTAAAGTTGGTGAAGTAATAATAAGAAACAAATAAGAACAAATTTGAAGGTAAACGGTTGCACCAGAGCATTTATATAACATACATACATATATATGTGTATATATATATATATATATGTGTATATATATATATATATATATATACATATATATATATGTATATATATATATATATATATACACGTCAGGTTTGGGTTTTATGGAAGAGTGGCCAGAAAAAAAACATTTGCTTACAGACAAAAATAGAAAGGCTCATTTTGAGTTTACCAAAAGTCATGTGGGAGACTCCCCAAATGCATGGAGGAAGGTGTTCTGGTCAGATCAAAACCTTTTTAGCCACCAAGGAAAACCAATACATCTTATCACCCTGAGAACACCATCCCCACAGTGAAACATGGTGGTGGCAGCAGCATCATGCTGTGGGGATGTTCTTTAGCAGCAGGGACTGGGAAGCTGGTCCATATCAGGGTGAAGATGGATGGTGCTAAATACAGGGATATTCCTGAGCAAAACCTGTTTTGGTCTGTCAGTGATTTGAAACTGGGACTGAGGTTCACCTTCCAACAGGACAATGACCCAAAGCATACTGCTAAAGCAACACTCGGGTGGAGCTGGAGCGGTTTTGCCTTGAGGAATGGGCAAAAATCATAGTGGCAAGATGTGGCAAGCTCATAGAGACCTATCCAAAGTGACTTGCAATCAAATGCTGAAAGTTGTAGGCATGTTCTGTAAATGAAATGATGCAAACCCTCAAAATCCATTTTAATTCCGGGTTGTGAGGTAGCAAGGGGGAGTGAATACTTTCGCAAGGCGCTGTAGGTAGCGTTTGAATAAACACCTTACTGAGAAAGCTGTAATCGTAACCGAAACATCACTTTCATGCAATTTGCATCAAAACTATACATAGCTTGGGTTGAGCTGTCCAGATGATATAAACAGGGCTAGATTATAAAAGGATCAAAGCCCCTTCAGTTCATCTTTGAAGAGAAGAGAAAACTGCACCATGTTTGAAGAATTGCAAATGTGCAATCAATCATTCAACCCGAATAAAAGGAATAATCCAGCTGTGTTCATTCAGGGTGGTGCTGGCTGACCGTCAGTTTTAGGGGTCTGTTCTGTCTCATCATCGGACTGTATAAAAATGATTAGTTAATGACGGTTCCTTCATTTGTGAAAGTGTGCCAGAACAATCAGCATGGAAAGAACTGCTCAAAGGCTGCATACCGAACGAGAGAGAGAGGCAGGTAGACAGAGAGACAGGGCCACTGGTATTTAATATAGGGTATTTAAATTCAGAGGATGCAAACAGCAGCAGAGTGCTTTTACCGGCAGTACCTGCAGCATGGTAATAAATAAATACGCCTGCCTGAGAAGAAGTGAAACTGTATTCAGAGTTCAGAAGCTGCTCGAGGTTTAGTAGGCCACAGAAACACAGACGTAGGAAGTAGCTGACAGCATGGCCTCCTCAAAGGTTCAGTCTGAAAAATTTGTCTCCAGTAATCTCCAGATGTCCATGAGTCTTTGGTAAGCTCCGCGGACACAGTGCCCTGCACCACCTTACCACAAGCAGGAATCTGCTTCACCCAGCAAAGACCTCCAGCAGAAGACCGCTTCAACTCTACCACACTCAGCAGCTTAACTCACACCAGGCTGAGTACAATCCAGACAATCTGTTCTCAACCCCCCATATCCCTCCTTCTCTCTCTGTTCCCTCTCTCCAACTCCTTCTCTCGCTCTTTCTTTCTCTATGTTCCTTCTCTCCAACTCCTTCTCTCGCTCTTTCTTTCTCTATGTTCCTTCTCTCCATCTCCTTCTCTCGCTCTTTCTTTCTCTATGTTCCTTCTCTCCATCTCCTTCTCTCGCTCTTTCTTTCTCTATGTTCCTTCTCTCCATCTCCTTCTCTCACTCTTTCTTTCTCTATGTTCCTTTTCTCCATCTCCTTCTCTCTTCCCTCTTTCTTTCTCTATGTTCTTTCTCTCCATCTCCTTCTCTCGCTTTTTCTTTCTCTATGTTCTTTCTCTCATCTCCTTCTCTCGCTTTCTTTCTCTCTGTTCCACCTCTTCATCTCCTTCTCTCGCTCTTTCTTTCTCCATGTTCCTTCTCTCCATCTCCTTCTGTCTCCCCTCTTCTTTCTCTGTCCCCTCTCTCCATCTCCTTCTCTCGCTCTTTCTTCCTCTATGTTCCTTCTCTCCGTCTTCCTCTCTCCCCTCTTCTCTTTCTCCATGTTCCTTCTCTCCATCTCCTTCTCTCTCCCTCTTTCTTCCTCTATGTTCCTTCTCTCCACTTTTTTCTTCCTCTATGTTCCTTCTTTCTATATCTCTCCTCTTTCTCCTTCCCCTTTTCTTTTTGTGTCCCTTTCTCCATTTCCTTCCTTATTCCTCCCTTTCTTTCTCTTGTTTCTTCTCTCCTTCTCTTTCTTCTCCTTCCTTGTTAATTCTCTGATCTCTGTTCATTCTCTTTCTATTCTTGCTCTTCATCTCTCTCTTCTCTTCCCTCCTTTTGTTACTTCTCTCAATCCCCATCCATTCTCTATTTCTCGCTGCTACCTCTCTCCCTCTTTTTTGCCCTCCTTTTCTCTCAGTACCTTCTCTCTCTCATTCTCTATGTTCCTCCTCTTTTTCTTCTCTCTTGCTTATTTTTCTTCTTCTTGCTCTCTTCCTTCTCAGTGCCTCACTCTGTTCCTTTCTCTGTGTTACTTCTCTCATTCCCTCTTTTTCTATTCCAAACTCATCTCTGCAAGTGTTCCTTCTCTCCCCAGTCCCTTCCCTCTTTACATTTCTTTACCCCTCTCTGTCTCTTTTCCCTTTCTCACCTTTGTTTGTTCTCTGATACTGTTACTCCACCTTTTATCTTGCTCGTTTTCTATTCCCCCTATTTTTTCTCTCTCTTCTCTGCCTCTCCCCTTTTCTCCTTTCTTCAACTCACATTCCTTTCTCTGCCTTTCTTTCTCGTTCTATATCTTTCTTTTTTCTTCTTTGTATCTGTCTCCCTGAATCTTTTTCTTCCTCTCTCTCCCACTGTTTCTTTCTTTCTCTTTTTTCCCCTCCCTACATTTTGTGCTCCCCCCTCCTGTTCTCTCTGCACTTTCTGCCTCAGTTTGTATCTCTCTGTGTCTCCCTCAGTGCCTCTTTTCTCTCTTTCTCTACACTGTGGGACTTTGTTTGGGAGAAGAGGAGGAGAAATTGGATGAGAGCTGAAGTTCATGGAGGTTAGGTTGCCAGGCAACAGTCTGCAGTCGTGAGAGAAGCATATTCAGATTTGTAAGTAGAGGACAACAGCGAGGCCAGCAGAGAAAGAGAGAGAGAGAGAGAGAGAGAGAGAGAGAGAGAGAGAAACAGAGATAGACAGAGAGAGAAAAAGAGAGAGAGAAAGAGAAAGAGAGGGAAGACAGAGGGACAGAAAAAGCAGAAGAAGAGAAAGAAAGAGAGGGGGAGAGAAGGAGAGAGATAGGAAGAGAGAGAGAGAAAAAGAAAGAGAGGTTAGAGTCTGTGTGTGTGTGTGTGTGTGTGTGTATATATATGTGTGTGTGTGTGTGTGTGTGTATATATGTATGTGTGTGTGCGTGTGTGTGTGTGTGTGTGTGTGTGCGTGTGTGTGTGTGTATTTGTGTATGCGAGCATGAGCGTGTGTGTATTCTGCTGATCTCGCAGAAAAACGAAGAGACACTAAAGTTGCCCACAGCTGATGACATGGCACCAGTTTCGCTTTTGGCTTCAAACTACTGCAGTTAAAAATACACCACAGGATACAGCAACCTGAACAAGAGAACATCTACAGGAGCCATTTACAGTGGAGTACAGGTGAACAGAATAGAATAGAATACAGTAGAATACAGTAGAATAGAATAGAATAGAATAGAATAGAATAGAATAGAATAGAACAGAACAGAACAGAATAGAATAGAATAGAATAGAATAGAATAGAATAGAATAGAATAGAATAGAACAGAACAGAATAGAATAGAATAGAATAGGCTAGGCTGATGGGGGCATAAGCCCACTGTTAACCATAGATTAGTACCATAGATTTATTGCTATCTATTCCTGCTGTGTTTATAAAACAGTCAATAAAAACAAAAAAGGAGAAAACCTACAATAACATGTTATAATTAAAGGGGACCTACGAAAAAAGGACTTTCACAGTTTTCATGTTCATACATTTGAAGCTATTTAGTACTTACCATCCCACAAATCGTGAAATAAGACAACTCTGTCTTTTGTGGGCTGCTTTTATCAGAAAACATGGGACTCAAGAAGTCATTCAGATTCAGCCCCTCTTAATAAAAATCAAATGGGGACTCGATAGAATAATACTGGTGTCCCTTTTCAGTGTCTTCGTCCACGACTTCACACTACCTTTGCAAAGTTATTATGCGGAAGAGTTCATCACTGGAGCTGTGCTGTTGTTGGCTACACCTGAGTGGAAATTTAGTTTGGATGGCAATGTTCCAGCTACAGTCGGTGAAAACCTCTACTCTACCCGCAGCTACATGCCGGTCTCTCAGACAGCTGCTGTTATGTGCTGTAGAGGTTTACGTTTTGGCCTGCATCCGCTCGCAGTCCAGTACGAAGGTAAATAGCATCCAATATCTGAAATACTCATTCACAAAAAATTACTTTCTCCTGGAATGTATGTTAATTATGTCTATTGATTACAGTGTGATTATCATGATTTCATTTTTCATGAAATTCATTTTTAGGATTTGTAGAGATGTATTTGCTCCTGCACATGTAGAGGTGGGTCACGATGCTCCTGCAGAGTCACGTAGGAATGCAGACCTCTAAAATGCTGCACCAGTTAAGGTGGAACAGAGTAATTAGAACAAGGAGCTAGTGAATAAGTGGCCGACCTCAACCTTGTGTGTCAGATTGTTTTTCCAACCTGGGTCTGTAAAATGCAGCACTGGCAATGAAACATTCCCTAAAAGAGGGATCAATAGTAACTGTCCGTGGCAAAACTGCAGACGAGGGAAACGCAAGTATTAAAAAAACAGTAAAATATACTAGTTTTCTTTGGCTGGTTTGCAATATAATATTTTAACATTACTATATTAACACAGATGCAATTTTCTAGAAAGTTCTTAGTGTAACTCGCTGCAGGATCCACAATAACGTTAACGCTATTCGTTGACACTAAGCTTTTGCTATTTGCACATGTCCTGCACACATACTGTACTGTTTTAACACATTGTTTTGGTCTATTTGCCTTGCACCACACTATTTATATATATACACACATATATGGAGAAGGAGTCTGACTGTGTTTCATTATACTGTACAACCCTATGTTGGTATAATGACAATAAAGTTGAACTAATTTGTATTTTTAGTTAAATGTCTGAAGGATGAACTTCATCTTAATTAGATCAACATGTACATAACATGAGAGACTGGGCATAGATGTAGGGCATAGATATAGAAGCTGTCCTGGAACAAAAGGTGACTCATAGGCTGTAAACACACAGTGTATCGAACCTTTAGCAAAATGAGCCAACCATACCAGGAGCTACCGAACCACAGCAAGAATAAAAAGTTCTAAAATAATAAAGTTAGCTTAGACGTTTCCAGCATGGCTTAAACAGCATCTCTCCGGTATTACCACCTAACCTTCCTGGACAAAGTGGCCGCAGATATTGACTCAGAGGATGTGCAATTAGGAGTAGACCCTCAGTCAGTATTCACAGCTCGCTCCTTCTGAATATGCACCCAGGGCTGAATGCTGTTTCTAACTGCAGTTTTTCTACCTAACATTGCGACTGTGATTTAGCCGCTTGTGATAATCTATTACATTAAGATACAGGCCTGACCATTTTTCTGGCCTGAGGCTTCACTGCTAAATATAGTGTGAACTTACAGCCAGTAAGTTGTGGTTGTGAAGTCACGACACATGGAGGTTTAGTTGGCCCTAATGGGTATTTCATTTACAGGCAGTTCACAAATTCTGTTATTAGGTTTACTTTCCCCATTTCAAACTTAGGACATAGCTTTTGATAACATGGCAGCTCTGTTAATATGCCATTTCCATATAATAACGATCCATCTTCCAATGCGGACAAGACTGCTTGAGAGACCTGAATAACCATTCTTTACAATGGTGGTGCTCAGAAAAGCAGCCCTGGATGCACCCTGTGGAAATGTGAGGTGGATGGGCTACAACAGCCAAACACCACATCCAAGTTCCAAGAACAGGAAAACTGAAGCTATGTTAAGAGCATGCTCACACATGCTAACTGGACAGTTGAATATCGGAAACATGTTGCCTGGCCTGATGACATTTTTGGTGCACACCCAATCTAACTGTGCATTTAGGTGTAAGCAGCCCTTAGAAACTTGTCTATGGTCTCCTCCTGTCATAGTAAACCTCATAACCTCATTGAAAGTATTCTCAGACATACTTAACATAAAGACATTACACAAGAATCATTCCATAAGGAACATCTAGAACAATGGATTAAAATACCTTACCTGTGAAACAGGACAGATTTCACCAGCGTCACCACATCTCTGCTGGCATTGTACCCCGCACACACTATAGCCATATGAATCGTCTGGAGAGAGCATGAGCAAGAATGAAAGACAGACCGAGAGAGAATCCTGCATTGAGTTGAGTGAACTAGCATATTTAAAAGCAGACAGAAGAGTTCCTCTGAGCAGTACTACATTATTGCAAGTCTCCAAACACTAAGCACCAATTTGTGTCTGCAAAGCTTCACTAAAGGGAACACTGCTCACTCTCTCTTTAAATCTTGATCTTGGATTTCGGAATAAATTTGAGTTCGCTTGTTAGTCATTACTGTGCATTATGAAATTAGGGAGGGATAATTAAGGGGGAAGTCTATAGCGTATATACACTACCTATAAATACCATAAATATAAAATATTAAATACTACAGATGCATGTTGATATAAGAATCACATTGCTATTATAAGATAATTGCTTAACAGTTTATCAGCCCTCCCCTTTACCCTATCCATCAATGGAACGGCTAATGACAAATGACCAGAAATGATTCAGATGATGGAATATTCTCAGCACAGCAATGACACCATTATAGTAATGGTAAGATACTGTATGAACCTTTTATTGACTTTAAACTGACATTATTATTACACTGACAATTACCCTATAGCTTAAGCCTAGTACCATTTTGAGAATAACTCAGAAACTCTAGCTAATATAGGACTAGTTAAAATAGTTGTTCTTAAAGTCATTAAGCTTTACTTTAAAAACACACAGTAATTATTTGAATGGAGAAATAGTGACAATTCTTACACACTGATGTTCAGACTTTGGGACACCATATGGCCATGAGGGACAGAGATGCAGGCTACCTTCTTGCTCCACAGTGCAATATAATATAAGGGTCTAACTATGGACTAAAAGTATTTGTGTTTCGGTAGTAAAATGAAAATGGTGGACAGTATTTTTAAATTAAGTGTTTATTTACAATAAAACTTTAAAATAAATCACATAATCTTTCATAATACAAGTATATGTAAAATATATATATATATATACAAGTATATATATTATATATAATATATATATACATATATATATTTACATATATATACACACACATATATATACACACACATATATATATACACACACACACACACACACAAACACACACACACACACACACACACTATGATGTTTATAAATTTTATCAATAAAGTATTGCTTAGCTAAACCAGGTATTTGATCAACAAGAAGAGGTTTAGAAATGACTAAACAACACTGATATAGATAAATAAATAAATCCATGAGGCACAGGCTGCAGTCACAAGACGGCTAGGCGGCTTACTACAGAGGTGTAAAGAAGCAGGCTAAATTCCCTAACACTGTTGAGTTCACAGTGTTGCTACTTGGCACCAAATCTGTAATTTTCAGAAACTAGCACATTAGGAATTCAGTTGTGAAGGTGTTAAGTGACACTGACCTCACACTTGTCCACCACAGGCTGAGAAACACAGTCGGAGCTGTTGCCTGTGGCGACGCTTTTTGAAGCCTCGCCACGCCTTGACCCCTCTCGACCCACAGGGGTGTGTGATTGGTTGCTATGACGACCACTGCCATGGTGGTTGGTGTGGGTGGGGTTTTTTGGCGGCTGGCTCAGCTCTCTCCTCAGCGCGCGGTTCTCCTCCTCCACCTCTCGAACCCGCAGCTCCAGAGCCTGCCGCTCACCAGTGGCGCCTACCAGAGTGGACTGAGGCTCCAGCGGAGACAGAGGCAGGGGCTTTACTGAGGATGCAGATATAAGACACAAAGAAGCATTAGTGGTTTGTATGCGCTACAGCTCACAGATTAAGAAGTGCTTTAGTCATATAAATAATACTTGTTATTATATTTACTAAATACTACAGAATAGACTGATCAGTGAACTAAACATCAAAGGGTGTTTTAGACGATTTATATAACCGGATGTCCAGATAACTATGAACAATAAAATCGTTTTTAATTATAAAGATTTTATTAGGTTTTCTATCTTTTTTTGGGAGCTGGATATTATGGATACTTTTTTTATTATAAATTCTAGGAATGAATACTGATACCGGTATCGGGTACTGGGCTGTTACTGTGCTCATTTCCTCTTAATTGGGAAAATGCACTGATACTGACATATCCATCAAATGACCCAGGGTGGCAATGAAGGAAGAGGTGCTGACACAGAAGCGTCCGTGGAGGTCAAACACAAAGCTGCCGTGAAGTGTAAACACAGCCAGGGCTGCACTGTTAGTTTACACTGTTTTTAAATGCACACAAGCACAATCATAATGGCTACCTCAATTTGGGTGGAGGAGGGAGACGGCTAGTAAAAATGACAGATTACAGAGTTACAGGTTCGGTTCCATAACTTCGGTTTTTATTCCGGAGTTTAAAAGCAGCGGAAACAGCGAGGAGAAACCACGGTCTGTCTTAGCTTAATGCTAAAAACAGTGCCTGTCTTTTCCTTCTCTCGGGTAAACTCCACCATCCCACCTGTATGCAGGCCCTTGCCTAAACAACTTAGAAATGTCCACATCAATATTTTCTTAGATTCTTATTAACATAAGAATTCTTTCTCTTGTTGTAGCTGAACTACATAAATGCAGATTGGAAACTGTACCGTCCTATAGTGTGCAGTGCACAGTGTTAGCCGAGCTGCTGGAGCTCCGTTTCTCAGTGCTTGCTCAGCACTCAGTGCGCAGTGTGTTGTTTTTACTGAAACTGCATGTACAGAGCATTATTGTATACTGCAACGCTACTTAATCCAAAGTTAGTAATGTAGCATAGCTAGATAATTGGGGGCAGTCGTGGGCTGGAGGTTAGGGAATCTTGTGACAGGAGGGTCACGGGTTCGATTCCCTGAACTGACAGTAATGAGTGAAGTGCCCTTAAGCAAGACACGTACAGCTTTGTGGCATCATCTGCAGTGCTGTTGTTAACCTGTTAAGCTACCGAATACATAGTAGAATCCAAAATGTCCAAAAGTTTGTAGACACCTGTTCATCCCATGTTTCTTCTGAGATCAGGGGTATTTGCTGGAGTTTGTCAGCCACCACTCTTGACACTAGAGCTGAGGCTTTTATTCCATACAGCCATAATGACATTAGTGAGGTAAGGTATTTGAAGCTCTGTCATCCCAGAGAATGTCCCCTCTAGCCTGGCACTGGTCATGGACATCTTTTTTCATAATTTGAAGTAATGCAATTTAAAAATGGCAAGAGCTACAATTTTAATCATAGCTCCTATTATTAACAATGTTTAAAGTTCCTTGTAAATTGGTTATAGATGAGTTAAACCAATTAGAAGCAACCAATCATCCATATGCTGTGGAAATACACATCAGCAACTGAGAGTCTGGCATTGTAGGTTTATAGTTCAAGTAATATTCCATAAAAGTGGATATACAGGTCTTGCTGGACAAACTAGCAGAACTAGATTTAAATTTATAAAATAGTCACAAAATTTAAACTGCAGTCCAGGGAAGGAAGGTCAAACCTTTGCATCTACAGTGTACCAGTAAACGAATTGTTTTTATATTATTCAAAGTTATCCTAAACTTCTAAACCGTGGTATACAAAGGGCAGATGAGGAACACGTCAATAATCCTCCACTACAGTGCTGGAAACTTTAATTGCACTGCTATAGCAAATAAGGCCAGAGGACACATGTTCTTCACATCTTCCACTTAGACACACACCCCACCACCGGCACATACACAGAGTGCATTCATACAGCAGGAAAGTAAATGGGTGTGCGAGCGGTTATTGCACTTATTGATCATGGTCAGAGAATAGATAGCTTTACTGCATGGCATCATCAGTCATCTTAGCACTAACTCCCCAGTGAAGGTTTCTTCGGGGAGGGAAGAAAAGACTACAAAAAGAAGAAGAAAAAAAAAAAAGAGAATAATATGGATACTGGGCCTAAAGCTATTCATTACAATAAGGACATTTTCAATAAACTCCTAATCCACCATTCTTTAAACTGAGGGTTGCCTAAGGAAATCTCTAGTCTGGTGGGAAATCCTAACGGTATCTGCATGTAAGCAGCCACAGAAGAAGTTGAGAGTCATTGTGACTGAATTACCATGCCAACTAAGAATAACTTCTGACACGAGATATATATAATATATTTCATATATTACAGGACAGTAAAATACAGTACAGTTCATATACAGTCATATTACCAAAAAAACAAAACAAAAAATCGCTATTTTGTTCACTTTCCAGGTTCTAACATAATTTGAAAGTACCTGTTGCCCTTTACATTGTGTGTGTATTTGATAATAAACAGGCTAAATGAATGACCCCAAATCCTTTGGGAAAATGTCTGGTTACACTGACAGCCATTAAACCTGCAGTATGTTTTTTTCTTTGTTCTCCAAAGCTATTATTCAGTAGATATGAGGTTTTATGCCAACTGCAGTGATATGATACAGAAAAAAAGGAAAGCATCTCCTTTGCAAAGAACTTGCTTATGGCCATTTCTTAGAACAATTAATGTTTATTTGTTGAATTTAACATGTCTCAGTATGTTTCATTTATTTCAAACATATAACTCTAATATATAACAAAAAAAAAAACAGATATTGTTAAAAAAAAAAAAAAAAATGCAGGAAGTGCTATATTTAGGTGTTTTCTCTATAGAAGATCTGATAACTAACTTAGGTAACTAACAACAAATCATTTCATTCATGTGGGTTTTTTTGTGTGTTTTAGTTTTTTCCTTACAAAATGTATACAGTAACATATATTAGCATGATGTCTATCACTTTTGAAATATACTGAAATGTCCTAACATTAAATATTTAATATATGCCATCATATTCACAACATAATGTAATACATCCACATTTACTAGTGTAAATATTACTAATTTACAAATAGAGCGAGATTCTCATCTATATATAAGCCTATGACCAAAACTTCTGATAACTGATAATTTATTAATTTTCTATATTGGGATCAGACGTGATCTCTTAACAAGAATGTTCATTCAATGTACTACATACTTGATAACACAATCAAATGTCAGATAGATAGAACGCATTAACCATTAGTCTGAAGAGCTACAGAACCACATCACCATGCAAATGGTTCGAATGCTGTCTGTATTTAGAAACACTGTCCTACAGAACTTTTGATGAACCGTCTTGTTTGAGGAACCTTCATTTCATTGGTTGAGTGAATTTGGATAGTTCTGTATTCATATACAATCCACTTTTGTCCGTATGGAGGCAGTTAGGGTTTTAAAATAGTTCCCATAATACCCACAATCCCTTTAGTCAACAAAGTGGACGATTCATTCAGAATAGCTCTTGCCCCTGCGGCCTCGGACACCCGCTTTCAATTAAAAACAGATTACTGTTGGTTTGTTTTTGATGCGCACAATTAATTTCACATCACAAAGAGAGAGAGGGGGATTCTAACTGGGGTCGTGTGATGAGAGGAGAAGTAGAGGCGGCAGTAAATTGCTTTGGAACGGCGCACTGGCTAAATGATCCTTGCTACTGTGTCCTTTGTCTCTTTTAGAGGCTGTAATCAATGAGAGAGCGAACGCCAAGCTTGAGTCTCATCATGGAGAAGTATGTTCTTGTACATACTTAGATTCTGAAGTAGACAACTTGATAGGATGACATGCTAAGATGCCAATTAGTGCCCTATTGACAGGGCTTCATTTGCCACCCCTTTGGAAATCTGTCATGCCCTCTTTAGATTAATGTCAGTATGTGGTATCACTACACACGTAAAAATAAGAGGATTCCTTAAGGGTTCTTTAGTCAATGAAGCGGTTATATTTAGGTTCCACTTAGAACCTAAAGTACCACACAGAACCATTTTAAGCTTCATTGTTTTTTCTTTTCTTTCTTTTTTTTTTTTTGGTTAAATGGTTCTCCAGGTCAATGGAGAATGTGTTGTATATGATGTTGTATATGTGTTGTAAAAGACCAACAAGGGTTCTTCTTTTGTTACAAGCTTCACATCGTGATTATAACAGAAGCATTTTTGGTCAAGTTATTTTCAAAAAGGTTCTAGAGCATATAGAATCATACACAGTACGTTCATCTCATCTCACCAAGCAACCATTCCACCATGCAGACAACTCTTGGTTTCTATCCGAAGACACAATACATTTAAATGCAAAGGCATTTAGAGCGGTGGCTGTTTTATACATGATAAAAAGAAATAAATTATAGCTGAATGCATCATAAATTCATGACAGGCATCCACATCACTTTGTCTCAGAGCGCAACAAACTGCACCACTTTAAACACCCCCACCGAAGCTAGACAAGCCAAGATGCCAGAGATTTTATTTTTTATCAAGGAAACACTCAGTGCAAATGTGCAATTAGAGAATGGCACACTACAGAAGCACTATAGAATATTATAGAACATAAGAAGATTAAAATATTGTAGAACTATAGAATATTATAGAACATAAGATTAGAATATTGTAGAACTATAGAATATTATAGAACATAAGAAGATTAGAATATTGTAGAACTATAGAATATTATAGAACATAAGATTAGAATATTGTAGAACTATAGAATATTATAGAACATAAGAAGAATAGAATATTGCAGAACTATAGAATATTATAGAATATAAGAATATTAGAATATTGCAGAACTATAGAATATTATAGAACATAAGATTAGAATATTCTAGAACTATAGAACTAATAAATAATAAAATATTAATGAATAACACAATAATAGTTCATGTTAATTTTTCTTCCATATACTTTTCATAGTCACTATACTTTCACAGAATACCATTAGACTTATAGTTTTACTTCCATCCAATTAATAGTGGTGCTTATTATTATTATTATTATTATTATTATTATTATTATTATTATTATTATTATTATTATTATAAGAGTACTTCTTTTTCTTCTCTTTATCTGTCTATAGAATACTTCCACATGTCTTGTGGTACTCTGGTGGTTCTGATAGACAGAGGAGAGCTTTTTAATAAAAAAGGTAGAAAGAGAGGTGCTACAGTCTGTAACTGCATGTGTACCCATATGGTAGGTGTTTCTGATCAAATCATCAGTAAGGGTATGTGCAAGGTGGGGGAGGGGGGCTTTCCTGCAAAACATTCTGAAAGTATAAAGTATATCCTTTTTTAAACTTGAATTTCTGATGTATGTTTGTACATAGACTAAAATTCCGTATTTAGACCTTAGAATTCACTGTCAGTTAAAAATGTGTGGGTTTATGTGTCTGTCATGTCATCAAGGTTCACCAATTTGTAAATATGTGTCCTGCTTTGCCTTTCGTGTATATGTTACTACCTATCGGCATAACAACTGTCCAACCCTTGTTCCTGTTCAATCACTATCGATGTCAGTGACAAAATGTTCTTATTGTCTTCGCATACAATAATAAGATAACAATGGTTCTGGATATTATATAATGGTTTGGACAATGGTTTTGAAAAAAGGGCTGAGCCTCATTTGTAAACCTCATCTTCATTAGGACTAGTTCTTAAACCACAGAATTGCACCTTCCAGGCTAACTGTGAAAATTTCTTCCTAGGAATGTTCGGTGAGTGAGGCACATTGTTTTGCTCAACGTAAACATCACTGACAGCCTGCTGCCAAGACACTTGATAAACATGTAAAAAAAAATAAATAAATAAAAAAAAATAGCACCAATAAAATCCAGGAAGATAAAACCAGGCAAGGCATTCGCCTCCAGCATGAGCACACAAACCACTAAAAGTTCCTGATATGGGGCAGCAGTGCTTCCTGAGCAGGCATACATTCAGCTGACTTAAAGGTAACGGATAATACCACTTAGTACAAAGCATCCTCGTTCAATCCCAAAACAGTGCTCACATTACTTATAGTGGTCCATGGGGATTACTGAGGCCCGGAAAGGTGAGGCTTAGGTCTCTTTCAAGTCAACATTGATTGCATGCATACATAGATGCACCACTCGAAACTACATTAATGTGAACCGGATAAGACCCTTCATAACCTGCAAATGATAGATTTTATCAGTGGCCACACAAATCATTCGCAGCGACTTCAGACGTGGAATAAATGCATTTTAAAATGTTTACTCAATAGCAAATTCCTCCGCAGCCACACAGGGCAAACAATGCATTTCAGGTTCATTCCTTAAGTGCCGATTTGCATTCCAACATGTTTACCCAGCATAGGGACTGAAGGACAGGAGGGAAAGAGCCATGACCTTGGTGTGGCATTACCTCACTGTTATTCCGATATTATTTCAACGTCCAGTCGAGGCTTTTCCGCAAACGGGAATGCAATTTCATTCTGGCTCTGAGCCAAGATTAAAATGTCTCTGAAAAGGGCAGGAAAAAATTGCTTTGCATTCTTGGCACGCGGGCAGAGGGTAAACTGACTGGGCAACAGGACACCATGACAGTGAAGACATAAATAAATTGAGTTATGTGTCAAAGCACAAAGAGACGGGCGCGTTCTGACCAGGCGACTGTCCTGTCTTGTCCTTTGCTGGGGCGAGGGATAAACTATGGAGGAGTCCACTTTAATCAGTTCTGTGTACAGTATGGTGTCAGTGGTCATAAGAAGTGATGTGACATTCTCTTTTAATAGTGACCTCCGTTTTACACTTTCTGTTACAATAATTAAACGCTTCAGATTTGCACTAAATGCACTTGATCCCAATTTAGCAGACAGACACATACTGTATTTAAAAAGCAATCAAACAGAAAAGAGAGGCTTATGGGTGAACAAAATAGCTAATGACAAGAGCTGCATGAGGTTTATGACCTGAGGTTCCAAAAACCTCACAGCAAAACTGTAATTAAACCCCACTATATGAGGTTTTAAACTCCGTATTTTTCTTAATTGGATATACATATGAAAGCATGTAGACATCCTTACTAATGACTGAGCTCTGGTGTTTCAGCTACACCTGTCAACAGGTGTATAAAGTCAAGCATGTAGCCACGGAATAGGCTGTAACTAACTTTAAAAGTGGCACTGCTATAAGATGCCACCTTTGGCACGAGCTACAAGTGCTATTGTGCTACTGTGACGTAAGAAGTATCCAGGAGCAGCTCAGTGCATATCCTCTGTTGGAACACTCATTACAGAGCTCCGAACTACCCTTGAAAGCAACATCAGAACAAGACCTGTACATCAAGAGCTTCGTGAACTGGGTTTCCATGGCAGAGCAACCCAAGGTCATTGGCTGATGTAGTGTAAAGCATTCTGCCATCCGCCACAGTGCTAACAGTAAAGTTTGGTGGAGGAGGGATAATGTCCTCAGGCTGTTTTTCAGCCTTTGGGCCAACTAGTTCCAGTAAAGTTCAATGTCCTTGTTGTAGAGGAACACCTAACAGAACCCTGAACACCTTTGGGATGAAATGGAATGTTGGCTTTGAGTCAGGCTTTGTCATCCAACATCAGTGGCTGACCTCATGCATGTCCATTCGTCCAAACACACTTTAGAATCTTGTGGAAAGCTTGATCAGAAGAAATACGGGCTGTTGTCCATAGTTCTGGAATGGGATGCTGAACAAGCTCATATGGGCATTTAGCCATACAATGAATATTCTCATTTAGGAACTATGATTGCCTGAGCTAAACCTACATCTTTAGTTTTGGTTAAAGTATCATACAGATTTAGTCCAAATAGCACCAGACTGTACAGTGCACATGTATTATAATACAGAGGAAGAGTTGCAGAACATGAAGAAAGACAACAAGCTCAAACTCATTGTAGAGAGTAATCTCTCTCTAAAAGACGTAAAGGAAAAGGTTTCAACAGAAGTTAGTGAATTTATCACATTTTGCATCATCTAACTAACCTCACTGTTTGCAAGCTAAAAGATATGCAGTGAAATGAGCTACACAGGGACTGTGCTGGCATTCCTGTTTATTCTGGCTGGTTATGTTCAAGTTTATTTATGTTAAAGTCACATGTCACATGCTACAGATGTGTGCTTTGGGCCAGGGTTTAATAAAGTGGAGTAATACTAAGGTGCTCAGTAGCGGCGTTTCTGTTTTTTTTTTTTTTTTTTTTTTTAATGCTGCTTGTCATTCGCCTAATGCATCTGACGCGTAGTCTTTTTTTAACCTGTCAAACTTGGTGAAAAAAAAAAGCTGAGAATCCCACTACCATGCTAGATGATTGCTCTGCTTCTGAGCTACAGCACCAGCCTATTCATAACATCACTTTAATCGCCTTGGGAAAGGAGTTCCTACCAATGAGCAAAACAGAGGAAGCAGTAAAGGAGAAACCGAGAAACCTCTTGCATTCAGTGGAGAAAGCAAGCAGAGGAACTTGAGATAAAGGTTGGGGAAGCAGTTCCACATTTCATTTGTCTTGCCACTCACATTGTTCTCTGGTTGTTTCCTTAGGCTGCTTGTTCCTGGTCTATAAGCAGATTGGTGTTCGGAACTATTCTGCCCACTCTGATTGTTTTTCAATGATTCTTTAAAAGGATGACTAATACTTACTTTATTATAGCAATGGAAGTTGTTTCTATTAGTTAGAAAAAGTGACATAATTTAAATTACTGTTTCAGCTTTTTATGAACCCTCGGAAGCCTATATAGCAGTAATTATGCTATAGATTTCACTTCAATTACAGACATCACTAGAGTAATAAGCTGAATAAAAAAATGAATGTGGAGAACATTATTGCTGAAATTGAATTCCTTAACCACTTAAACTATTTGAATGTTTCGACAATGTTCCATAGTTCTGGGGCTGTTTGCATTACTGCCAAAAGGGGTGACCCTAAAAATCCATAAAAGTAAAAAATAAGGAAATAAGAAAACATAAAACACTGACATCAACACCATGTTTTACATTAGAGCTAGCTGCAGCTATATAGTATTTAAGTTCCTCACTGGAACACTATGGGCTGACTGTTAGCAGAATAGGCTGTTATCCAGGTTTGGTGTCTTTGAGCTGCACTGGCTAAAATAAACTATTATTCAACAAGTGCAGGGATGTGCATTTGGACTAATCCTACCATTTAAGCACCTGCAAGATCTGTGAAATCCATATCTGGTTAAAATGAAAAAAGAAAAAGAAGAATAGGACTTTAGCTAAAATTGTAGTTCTGGTATTAAGATTTATTTTAGAATGCAGAGTAATATATTTCATTATTTAAAATATTAGGAAAAAGATGGAAATGCTGGATGAGTAGTGTAAGCTGCCTTTTCAAACAGTACAACTGGAAGCTGAAGTTGTCTTAAGTAGGTATAGTAAGTGAAAAAGAACCATACCTACACCTGCCTTCTTCAAATTCAAAACAACGTGCCTTTGGCACTGCACTATAGGCGCTCATGTTTTGGAGTGTCACAGTGTAATATGCTTACTTACAAACAATGTTATAGTAGCGTTAAAATATAATCAGTGATTTACTGAATAGCTGGCCATTACATATTCTCTTTCTTACTGTAATGAAATAGTATGAATGTCCACTAAGCAAACAATGGCACCTGGAATGGATACCTGACTGCTTCAGTACCCATCAGAACCCATTCAGTACACAGACCAAATGTAAAGGCTTCAGTGAATTGACTCTATTAAAACAGACTGAGTGTGATGCCTAAAATCTAAACTAAGGACAGATAACACAGCTTCTGGTGGTGTTTTGGCTGTGTGCCAGCAGTCCACTGACTTTCACCTAAAGGGAAACTTTTGCTGCATCAGTATACATACAAAGTAATAAACGAAACTGGCACGTAATGTTCATGCTTACAAGATCAGTAAGTGAAATAGATACATTTCATTTAATGACTGTTATTGATATTAATGGTTCAGTTGATACATGATTTCAAGGTGTTTAAGCCATGGAGGGTAATGGTGGGTGTAGGTTTTTTTGGAGGGGAGTTAAAATCAATAATCAGGGTCACTACTTTCTCATGCAATCACAATTGGTCAAGTTCAATTCTGAGCTTTTTGTTGAACTTTACAATTTGAGTTTACAGTAAACCACACACACTTGATGCTTGGCTCTAGCAGGCTTATTTCTAAAAGTGGATTAGCTTATGTGTCCCACTCCACTTGCACATCTTCCATACATTCCAACATGCTATTCACTTGAATATGTATATGAAATGGCCCAGTGCAAGCTCTTTAAATCATTCACCACTGTGCACTGCCACTTTTTCCAAAGGTGCCTACAAGTCTTAATATTAAGCTAGAACAATTTCCTGTAGCTACAAGGCTCACACACTGGCCTCCGTAAACAATCCAGCAGTGTAAATACAGGAGTAACCTAATGTGCACGTGTTTATTAGCCAAATTAATGTGGTGGATGATTTATCCCTCTCAAGGCACATGTTCCAGTAGATTACTCCTTTAACTGTGGCTAGTGTTAAATAATTCAGGAGGTGTGAGGAAAAATCCACAGCACAATCGCTGGAAGTGTTCCAGTGCAGGGGGCGAGGATGATCCATTTTCAAAACCATGTGTTCAGTAGTTTCCCAACCCCCCACCTTCAACTGTTACTTCAGGCGCATCTATCCGTGACCTTTTCATATTTTCTGGGTCACTGAAGACGAGGTGATAATCATGTTTCTGCAGAACCGTCTCTTTTCCGTTCCTACAAACTAACATTTTCCACATCGCGAAACAAAGACAACAGAGGTGGTGCTGTGCATTTCAGGAATCAGACGCTTTGGAAGTGCTTTATTATAGAACAGAACACACGTCAGCCTTGGTGCCATTATACAGCAAGAAGAAATACATGAGAATGTCTATATACGTAGACCCAGGTTGGTTTGGTTTGGTGGCAGATACCTATAATAAAGTATTTACACATCTCCCCTACAGACTGTACAAATTCAGCCCGATTGTGTCACAAACTATTTTGTCGTAGTCCACAAATTTCCACTATCAGGTCTCAATATGAGCATTGGGAATAAGGAATGGCCTGTATAGTGTGACCTAACCGAAGAACAGGTAGCTGGGATGCCCCATAACAGAAGGCCTAGCATATCAGAATTTTATTTTTTTTCACGCCTAGTTTAACATATCTCATGACGTGCTCCTTGATGTTGACCAATAGGAGGACAGGGTGCTCTCTGGTCAAAAGAAAGAGATGCTGCAGTTGCAGCTGTCAAGTGGAACAACGAGCCACATAAAAAAAGTTTGTCCAGAATAGAACAGCTCTAAAACACAAAGCCGCGTTACATTTCCACAATGCTAACGGCTAATCACGAGCTGATCACAGCAGCTACAACTAACAGCTTACTACAACCGCAATGGAAACCACTTGCAGACACAAAACCACCGGTATCACACTAATCACCTCTGAACACGTGATTTACAGTTTTTGACCCTTCTCTTCCTTGACAACTTAAGAACCCAAGGACAAGGACAATGATTGGTCAATCTAAAGAATCTATGGGATAACTGCCTAGTATAACATACGTAGTGAACACGGGGAAAGACAGAAATATTGCATGGTCTGACTCCAGCATGACTAGGTCAGTGGTTAGCTGCCATACTTAACAGCTGGTGTGTGTGTTCCAGTGTAAGTACAGAGTTTAGTCTTGTATGGTTTGTGAGTATGTTTTGATGCTTCCTCGCTGGCTGAGGAGTCTATCATTGCACTCAGATAACTACCAGAAGTGTCTATTCCCCATAATTCTGAGGCCTCTGGCTCACCTGAGTAACAATGTGGCTATGGGGTGCCTGGGACAGTGGTGTTCATCTGCATGAGTGAGACTACACTTCTTGACAGCTGCAAAGCTCTTAGTCCACCCCCTTGTGTAATACTACCAACGGTCTCAACGCTAAGGATTATTCCTGGGTTCCAGGCTTTCCCAGGCCAGCTGCCTGTGTGACACTGTACAATAGTTCTATGAAACTGGATGTTTACATCACACATGGTCTTATGATCAGAGAAATTAGAAGTGGATAACATTTACAAGTATTCATATTACAGGTAGGCCAATGTAGCATTAGGATTCTTGCCCAAGGACTCCCATTGGTGTAGCACAGCATAGAATTGAACCCCCATCTTCCAGATGGTGTGATAGCACTCTGGTGAGTAGTGGTCTTATCCACTGAGCCACACCAACCACCCCTAAACTGAGATCAGATTGCTTAACTGAGTTAAAAACAGTAGCTAATTCAGCCTGTAATTTTCTCAGAGGGAGAGAAAGAAAGAGAGAACACTAACATCACTGATCTGAAAGAAGATAAAAAAGGGAATTGACCGCAAGACTACAGGTAGATTTATTAGGCTTCACACAGGTAATGTTTTACTGCTGTCACGGCAACATTATTTTCGCATTATTTAGTTTTTACACTGTGTGAACAAGACCTTTTAAATCATCTTAGCAGTAACAGTGTTAAAGTTAAGTCTGTACACATGTGGTTCAAGTTAGAATTTTGGAGATATGAGGTGATCTACACAAAAGCAGTAGCTGCAGAGCCGGAGAACAGACTTCACAAGCCGACTGTAAAAAAGAATAGCTTTACACAGAGAAGAATGTGCAGATTAGAAATGCAGCATATAAATTTACTCTTCAAAGTGAAGTTCTTTAGCGCTCTACTGCAGAGTCACTGTGGAGTGTAATGGGGCTTTTTTTCTGGGTCACTCAGAAACAGAATTATGTCAAGCCATAGTTATGCAAATGCAGCTTTCGTCTTACTAAGCTAATAATGCAAAGAAATGAGAAAGGTCAAGCTGACCAAATAGTGCTAACAAGAGCATATCAGAAAGAAGGAGCCATTCTTCAGTCAGACAGAAAAGAAAAATGACCCGAGAGAGAGAGAGAGAGAGAGAGAGAGAGAGAGAGAGAGAGAGAGAGAGAGAGAGAGAGAGAGAGAGAGAGAGAGAGAGAGAGAGAGAGAGAGAGAGAGAGAGAGAGAGAGAGAGAGCCAGCGAGAAAGAAAGAAAAAAAGAAATAGAGAGAGAGAAAGGGAGAGAGAAAGGGAGGGAGAGGGGGAGAGAAGGAGAGAGGGAGAGACAAAGGGAGAAAGGAATAGGGTGGCAAGGAGAGAGGGAGAGAAGGAAAGAGGGAGACACAAAGGGAGAAAAAACTGGGTGGCAAGGAGAGAGGGAGCAAGAGAGAAAGAGGGAGAAAGGGCGAGAGAAAGAGGGAGAAAGGGAGAGAGAAAGAGAGAGAGAGGGAGGGAGGAAAAGGGAGAGAGAGAGAGAGAAGGAGAAAGTGAGAAAGGAACAGGGTGGTAAGGAGAGAGGTAGTAAAAGAGAGAGAGAGAGAGGGAGGGAGAGAGAAAGGGAGGGAGGGAGAAATGAAGGATGAGAAAGAGAGGGGGGGAGGAGGGATTCAGGGAGGGATGGAGGGAGTCAGAGAGGGAGGAAGTAAGAGACAAAGTGCGAGAGGGAAGAGGAGATGGAGAGATAAAGAAAGAGAGTAAGTGACAGGGAAGCAGGGAGACAGGGTGAGAGAGAAAGGGTGAAGGGGAGACGGAGGAAGAGAGAGGGAGGGAGGGCAGGACAGAGAGAGGGAGAGGGAGAGGGAGAGAGAGACAGAGAAAGTAAGAGAGAGGCAGGGAGACAGAGAGAGAGAGGAAGGGAGAGGCAAGGAGAGAGAGGTAGTAAAAGAGAGAGAGAGAGAGAGGGAGGGAGAGAGAAAGGGAGGGAGGGAGAAATGAAGGATGAGAAAGAGAGGGGGGGAGGAGGGATTCAGGGAGGGATGGAGGGAGTCAGAGAGGGAGGAAGTAAGAGACAAAGTGCGAGAGGGAAGAGGAGATGGAGAGATAAAGAAAGAGAGTAAGTGACAGGGAAGCAGGGAGACAGGGTGAGAGAGAAAGGGTGAAGGGGGGACGGAGGAAGAGAGAGGGAGGGAGGGCAGGACAGAGAGAGGGAGAGGGAGAGGGAGAGAGAGACAGAGAAAGTAAGAGAGAGGCAGGGAGACAGAGAGAGAGAGGAAGGGAGAGGCAAGGAGAGAGAAAGTGAGAGAAAAAGGGAAAAGGGAAGAGAGGGAGGGAGAAAGGGAGGGAGAGAAAAAGAAAGTGAGAGGGAAGCAGGGAAACAGAGAGAGCGGACAGGTGGAGGCAGGGAGAGAGGTAGGAAGGGAGAGAGAGGGAGAGAGAGAGAGAGAGAAAGAGAGGGAATGAGGGAGGGAGAAAGAGAATGTCTTACAAACAAATAAAATGATATGCAATAAATCAATAAATAAACGGGAGAGAGAGAGGGATGGAGGAAGACAGGTGATTTATCATTAACATAAATACTTATAAACGTGCATATGATGAAAGACACAGACACAGAAACAAAAAAACGTAAGAATAAGAAGTAAAGAGAGAAACACTGCACACGACGGCCCACTACAGACCCCTACCTGTGAAGTTGGCAGCAGACAGGTAGAGCCAGGTGAGGGCTGGGATGAAAAGCAGGGCGAAGGACGCAGCCAGGAACTTCCTGCGCCCACGACACATTCCCAGCATCCTCTGGGGCCGAAGAGGGCACGATCAGGAGGCTGAGAGACCTCTATGTGGGCAACAGCTGTTCGCCAGGGGGTGCATGGCACTGTGTGAAGAGAGGGAGGAGTAAATGGAAAGTATGAGAAGGAGGGAACAAACAGTACAGCGATGCAGAGAGGTGTGTGGGCACTGCTTTCCTGTACAGCCAGCAGATTTTCTCCAGAGATACCAGCCATGCAGCCTTGCATAACATCACCTTGGATTCGGAACACTTTCTTCAGAACGTCTCTCAGCAGGTTCTCTTCACAGACCCTTACAGACAGTGCCGTGTCAAGCAGTTCAGTTAGATCAACACACGCTCATGTCCCTGGCTGTACCTGTGCACAGCACACATGAGAACGCAACAAGGGTTTACATATACTCACATGCTGAGGCCGGAATGGTCCTCAGTGTGTTCCTTGCTCTAACACACGTCAGTATTTCTTGCTTGGACAGCTAACTTTAAGCCTAATGCAATTCAACTCTAGATTTTACCACTTTACATCTCCATCAAATCAAGCTCAACTTAAGAAACCATATTTCAAATCGTAAACAGCTTCTGACTGGCCAGGGGCAGCTGTCTGATGGAGGTGGCCCCCCTCAGGTCCTTTTACGGTAACTGTTTTCTGGCATATGTGGCATCAATACCAAATAAATCATATAAACAAACAAACTAACAAACAATTATTTAAAACAATATTTATAAAATGAGACACAGTTCATTGAAGCTGTTGACACTGGCTTTTACAGCAACCTGCCTAGGGACTACGGATGAAAATTAGCTTTTTAGCTAACTCCGGCACATTTACATTGATGTAGAAACTGAAATGTTGATTAATGTGCACTGTCCCTGTTAAATAAATAAATAAAAAAAATAAAAAATAAAAAAATAAAAAAGTTTAAATGAGCTTCATTTACTGTGCGGACTCATCGATTAGATCCTCAGCATCTTTTATTTTCAGTCATATGCTGTGTAATATCTGTGAAGTTATTGCCGGCATTTATTACAAAGCATCCATGAGGAAGATCTTGTGTTCTACAAACAAAAGTGGGATGGTTAGAGTGCAAGCTCCCCGAAACAAACCTAGCTTTCCTTGGGGAATTCCCATTCCCGGGTTTACGGGTTTAGCCAAATATCTTTTTATTCCTGGAAGTTCAACTGTTAATGGAGAAACACCACAGATCACAATGACCAAACAAATATAGATCGTGAAGCTTAACTGCCTCAAATTTAAGCAGATGAAAGCTTTGTGTTTCTTGTTTCGCCATTTTCCACTGATAAAGACCACTATGCTGTCCGCTTTCCCACTCAGTCTGACAGAGGGGGGCTTATTCTAGTGGGGAGGTGATGTCAATGCATAGATATACAGCGCTCTGCAATAAAACTACTAGGTAGGATTACAGAACAATCGCTATAGTACTAGACAAGAGGCGGAACCAAGGTGACAAGGAAACAAAAAGGGGAGGAGCCTGGCCATTGATACTGTGACAATGGCGATGTAAAAGTCAGGTGCAGACACTAACAGTGACAAATCATCCACAACCCCAAGACCATGAATAAAGCCAGGCGCACCACACACCTGTCTCCTCAAGCCACTTCACACTGGTCCCTGAGGAAGAAACAGGAACAGTCCATGTACAAGGCCCCATATCACATACATCAGCCAGACGAGCCAGTCAGAAAAGATAACCATTGCCCATGCGCCCCACAAATGAAGCAGAGTAACAGAAGGAGACATCTTCACAGCTTATTACCACAATGCTGCCACATGGGTCTACAGCCTTGCAAATGGGAGCTGAAGCGTGCCGAGGCGACTCGCACTGCACGGCAGTTCAGGCGGGCAGCAGTTGGTTTCATCCCTTAACCTCCAGTGGGAGGGAATCCATATTTAGACATCAGCCCCAGGCAATGTAGTGCGACAGCTGACAAAACGCAAGCAAGTACGCAGTTGCTGCTGCTGCTGCCGCTACTGCCGCTGCTATGCTCCCTTTCATTCAGGCGCTTCCTGCAGTGACTCCCTGGGAAGGAGCCATTTCAGCAGTATCTTTCAGATCTGAGAGAAACAGCAGCAACTCAACTAACCAAGGTGTAACAGGGCAATAGTGGAGGGCTAGAACAGGCTTTGGAGCAGAAAGGATGACCAGATGGAACGATGGAAGCTAGGCTGACCCAAATGAGTTGCACTGGGATTATGAGAAAGAAATCAGAGACGTGAGGTCATCCGAACATCCTCTACAGTGTGGCTGTTGAGTGAAGGCACCAGAGGATCTCGCTGAGGATCTGAGTAAGACAAGACCGAGAGCTCTACACGTTCATGGAAGTTTAACTAACAATTAACTCAGTTAACTAACAATGAATTCATACACACCTGTGATAAATGCTAGATAATTGTGTGGCTGCAATTAATAAACTGACAGCATTTATTTTCCACAGTTATGTAAACTTTCACAATCTTGGTTATTTTTACATCTTTTGTTCATATTACAACAAGCATTGTTTGAACTGGTCCGTTTTCATCCACTGGGTTGAGACTAGTGATATCTGAAAGCTCTGTGCATCCCTACTTAATATCTCTGAATATGAAAACAGAATAAAACAGAATTCCAGCATTTCAGTTTTCACTCTCTGAATTTTGTCTGATGCTTATACAGGGGTTGGACAATGAAACTGAAACACCTGGTTTTAGACCACAATCATTTATTAGTATGGTGTAGGGCCTCCTTTTGCGGCCAATACAGCGTCAGTTCGTCTTGGGAATGACATATACAAGTCCTGCACAGTGGTCAGAGGGATTTTAAGCCATTCTTCTTGCAGGATAGTGGCCAGGTCACTACGTGATGCTGTTGGAGGTTCGTCCTTCTTGGTGGTATGCTGACATTACCCTGGATACCGTGGCTCTTGATACATCACAAAGGCTGTCTTGGTCACAGATGCGCCAGCAAGACGTGCACCAACAATCTGTCCTCTTTTGAACTCTGGTATGTCACCCATAATGTTGTGTGCATTGCAGTATTTTGAGCAGAACTGTGCTCTTACCTGCTAACTGAACCTTCACACTCTGCTCTTACTGGTGCAATGTGCAATTAATGAAGATTGGCCACCAGGCTGGTCCAATTTAGCCATGAGACCTCCCACACTAAAATGACAGGTGTTTCAGTTTCATTGTCCAACCCCTGTAAATGCCTGAAAAATTATTTTAGCATTTGAAAACTCAATTTCAGAAAATCCAGAAGCTACAGATTTCAGGTCTTCATAAATGACATCATGCTTCTCATCTCTCTGAATCTTGTACATTTTAAACAGAAGCCGCACAGAAACAGTGCCCTACTGCATTCGGCGCCTGCTGCAGCGAGTCGGTCTATAGTAATCAAACGCGCTGGGCGGATGGAAAGATCGGGAACTCTGATGAAATGTAACCACTGTAGCTTGTTCCCTGATTTACCATGACTTAGAAAATGCTAAGTCGGGTTTAGGGATTGTAGGAGGTTATCTGTGAGCAGTAAGGCGGCAGGAGAGGCGAATATCAGCCGAGCTGTGAGCTTCTTTATTCAACATCTGCCTCAAGTCAAGTTTTGAGTCACGATCACCAAGTCAAAGTCAAGTCGAGTCTTTTGTCAGTGATATTCAAGCAAGTCTCAAGCCCTTAAATTTGCGATTCGAGTCCGACTCTAGTCTAGTCATACGACACGATTCCCCTAACTCTGGCTAGCGAGGAGATATTAACTGAATTTGGCCACCAAGTGTATTGGATTATTATTGCTTACTGCACCTCTAACCAAATTATCCTTTTCATTGAACCACTATGAAAGATACAGGACCTCATAAGCAATAATTGGAGCTGAATAAAATCTGACTTCTATAAAGTCACATTGAAAGGGAGAGAACAGTGCTCACATCCTTAAGAACATTGGACTGTCGTCGCCTTCTGTTAACGGGCTCCTAAATTCACATCATGGAAAAACAAGGCCATGAGGAACCAGCTCAGACTGTATAACTAGGCCATGCTGTGCTGGGGAGTCTTCTTAACCGGCGTATTAAGGCTGCCACGTTTGCTCCAGTACAACACCTCCACTGTCGAAGGTAATTGGAGAAGTCTATTAATCCATTTGGCCGTAGAGACGAGGGAAGACTACACGTGTCCTGTGTTTCTGAGTGCCGTTCTGTCAAAGACAGCCAGAATGAGAAGCTCAAAGGTGAAGAGCTTCCTCTCAGTATCTTCTCCAGCACCAGGAGAGACTCCCCTACCTCCGTCTCTCTCCTCATCTTTTGCTCGCTCCCTCTTTCCCTCTCTCTGGCCCCCTTACTCCACCCCTACTCCCTCCCCCCCCTTCTCTCATCATCAAGAGGAGCCAATTATGCTGAGGAGTGCACTCCCGACGCTTTGCTGGGGGAAAATGGAGCCCCGCTTGTCCAGAGAAAACATATTGATTAGAGGCGTAGAACGTGTTTCATTTTCTATTATCTTACTTAGGCCCTCATTAACATGCTATAGGAGACCACCGCATTTTGACAGACACCCTGTTGGCAAGAGGGAGATTAGGGTACTGCTGCGTCCTGAATAACAAACTGTGGGATAATAAAATCAGTGTTTTACGAAAGAAAGAAAAGGCTCGTGTCACTACCCATATCAAAAACAACTTGAACCTGATAATGAATGCAAATGGGCCACTTTACAAAATAATTATCTACTGTGGATCGCCAGCCACTGCCGGAAGACTGCGCTATATTTACCATTGTTAGGGAAAGAAACAGAGTTGCTGGCTGATTAAAGGACTCATATCATGGAAAACATGAATTTGATGTTTGTTGTAGGTAAACACTGATGAACTCCATAATGTGACCCTTACCCCTTTAGTCCAAGCGCATAAAGAAAACTTGAGAAACAGCCTACTTTTAATTCAGTGTTTTTGTGATGTCACTTACACACACACATTCAAACCAAAAGGAATCAACATCATGAAGTGAAGTTACCACTACAGACATACATACCTATATATATATATATATATATATATATATATATATATATATATATATATATATATATATATATATATATATATATATATATATACATACACACACACACACACACACACACACACACGCACACACATATGTCTTACAGGTACAGTAAGAAAAACAGCCTGTTTAATTGTTATGAAAAAGAGAGACTGGAAATAGTTGTTTCAAAATGTAATAAATCATAAGCATTCTTAACTAGAGGGAAAAATGAAATCATAAAAATCAGGACATGGGGCATACGCAGGGTTTATCAGGAAAACTGTCCTTGCAGGATGCCGAATCACTTTAGCTTACCCCACGTTCCTAAAAGCAGGTTGAGGATTAGAGAAAGAAGCCAGGTTCTCCCTATTGACCTGTGTGCATTTATGCCCCATTACTTACACTATTACAACACTCAATGCAGGCGATGTGTGGATGTTGCAGAGAGGTTCTGTGAAGGACCACATTTGCAATTCTAAGGGCCCTTCACACCAGAAGAAGACAATATATAAATGGATACACATGTGCTAGCATGACAACACATTAGTCAAAGCCTCAAAATGGGTACAAACAAGACTGTTCCCTCTGTAACCCAACAAAGAGATATGAGATAAGAAATTCAAGAGACAGTGAGAATCTTACAGGACATAAGCATGGTGAAGATTACATGTTCCTGTGATTCCCCCTCCAGAGAACGTTAGCTACACATTTACTATCCACTGCAGAGGGTGTAGAAAGATTGAGCTCCATAGAATAGTTCCAAGTTCCAAACCTTAGGATAACTATTTCGCATTTCTCCATGAAACCCCTAAGTAATTTAGAGTAGCAACAAATATGGAATAATATTTAGATTATTACAACATTCAAAAACTTATTGAAACACATATAATTTATAAGGAACCCCACACTTTAGTGGGAAAGTTCATTGTGCTTATTCAGTCGGTAGCAGCACACGCACATATAGAGGATACCCGACTGTGTAACAGTATCATCTTAAAGGGTTCATATCCTATTTTTTCTTGATATTTGCTGTAATTAGAAACATAAATTCATAATTCATGTTTTTATTCTTTAACATCCCTTTATTCCATTTGTTTCCTACAGTACATGTGTGAGCACGCTAGCCAGCAGTCTGAAGCAATGGGAAAACGTATTCAGATGTATTCAAAAATCGTTTTATGGAAGCTCAACCAAAGTTAAGCAAAATGTTGCTTAAATAATGAAAAGGAACTGCTCCACCCTGACACATTTACACAGTGCCACCACCAAGTGTTTCTGAAAAAGCATGTAAGCTACTTGCTGTTAAAACTAACTGTGCATCAGTTATGTTCCTTCAAGACCTTTCTAATTACCATTTTCTAAAAAAGAAAAACTGTGGTCTGTATAAAAGTTTTCCCACAGTATATTATATATTTTATTATTATTATTATTATTATTATTATTATTATTATTATTATTATTATACAAACACACTCTCACTTACATAAATTCTGACTGGTGATGTTTAATATTGTGCGTTTCCTTTAATTTGATTAAACCCGGTTAAGAGCATTCTCTCCCCCAGTCTATAGAGTCCATGTACAGGAACTAAACTTCAGAAACATCATGTGACAGAAACCAAGTTACACATACTTCCCCATTCAGGCTACAGTAGTTTACCTCTACCTATTTTTCCACTGCAACTAAGAAGTGATTTAGTCAGGACTACTTTCTGAATGAGGCTTGTTTTGATTGAATATTACAAAACAGAAATATTTCATAGTTATAGCAGAAAGTCCTTTAAAGCACCTTCATATCAAATAAAGATTCCAAAACAACAAATCCAATTTTAGACCAAGAACCAGTTAGTAATCTTTATGTCCTGAGTGCAGCGGCACTGAGGTTTCTATCCAGATTTGTAGCTGTAAGCACCGCAAGTACTATTAAATCCCAACCACATAATCCGCACGAACACAGAACAAATAATGAATGAAATACATCAGCATCATCAAAATTCAAATAAACTCCAAATCCTTCAGCCATCTGTTTGACAGTCCCCCTCGCTCTGCAGCTCCAAACAACAGAATCAAATTACAGAAGGAAACTCACTGACAGAACTAGATCATAACTGCACTGGAGAATGAAGCTGAGCATGTAAATGGGACAAACAGATTCCACAATAAAAAATGCCTGAATTAATCAATGCAAAGTTCAGAACGCCAGTGCAACATTTGTTTGCATGCCGTCTCGGCTGGACTCAGATGGAGATTTGTCTGAGCTGTAATCTCAGTGGAACCCTCCTAAGGGAGGCTCTTTAGAGATAGCTGTCAGTCATTCTCTATAGAATAAAGAGATTCACCGGGTCCATAAATGAGGTCTGGAAGCCTCAGCAGAGCCGTGATAGCGTACAGTCTGTCAACAAAACAAATACGCAGTGGCATCGGAGCATGGCCGCGTCTAAACACACTCACACACCTCTAAACTCATCCTTTCCTGTCCAATTTGTGAATCTTACCAGAATGCTAAAACCAGAAGAAAACTAGGGGTAGTGAATGGATGAGCTCATCCCATTGCAGTCACATGCACCACATCAAGATGCTGCATTGGGAAGGCCATTATGATTTACGCTCTGGGCTACAGAACGTCACATTAAAACTCATTCCACTTATGCAAATGGTGCACTTGGAAATGACACATAGCGCCGCTCCAATCCATAATAAAAAATTAGCACATTAAGCATCTGGAGCCTCCTACCAGCCAATGGCCCATCTTGTTTTGCCCCATCTTCATACATATAATGTGCACATATATATGCATCACAAAATAGAGTCCACGCCCTCAGCATGTCATGTGTTTGATTAATGGAATTAGATTAAGGCCTATAGGAACTGGGAGGTTATGTGCTAATCTATTTCAATGTGTTACACGACGCCAACTCCTTGAAATGTTACTCTGTGTATAAGGCATGTAGTCCTACCACTGTCCCTGCAGCAGTGGACCACTGTGTATACCAATGAGCACAAGACATGGGACCAACCGCAGAGAACAAGAGGCCGACAGAAACATGACAAAGAAAAGATGAGAGGAGCATAGCAATATCAACAGAACAAATAGAAGCAGTTTTTAAAAGACAAACAGAGAAAAAAACAACAAGAAATAGAAGAGGGAAATAGAAGACAGACAGAGCTTCTTAAAAAGCGTCAAAAAAAGAGATGAAGCACATAAAAATATAAGGAAATAAAACAAAGAAAGAAATCCAAAGCAAAAAATACAGAAAGAAGAAAAACTGAAATGAAAAATAACTAAATAAAAAGAAAGAACAAATACAAACAAATAAAAATCATCAAAAGACAGATAGTGAGGAAACAAGGAAAGAAAGAAAAACAGACAGACAGACAGACAGACAGACAGACAGACAGACAGACAGACAGACAGATAGATAGATAGATAGATAGATAGATAGATAGATAGATAGATAGATAGATAGATAGATAGATAGATAGATAAATAGATAGAAAGAAAGAGACAGACAGACAAACAGACAGATAGTAAGAAGAAAAATAAATAAAGAAATAAAGAAATAAAGAAAGAAAGAAAGAGACGGACAGACAGACAGACAGACGGATAGTAAGAAGATAAAGAAAGACAGAAAATAAAGAACAACTAAAAGCCGTTTAAGAATATATATATATATATATATAAAGAGAACTGAAACAAGAAAAAGAAAGAATTTAAAAGAAAGAAGGAAATAAAGAAACCCTTTACATGAATCTCTGTTAAACACAATAACTAGAAATCAGCCTGCTTAACTGTACGTGATAGGAAGCAGTTAGAAATGGTTATCAGGATTTTCCCAATCATTTTCATGGGAACATCTCAAAAAACAAAAGAAACGAAGGAGCGAAAGAAGAAACAAATAAAAGGAAGAAACAATGAAACAAAAAACAAACCAATAAAAGCGGCTAAATAAAAAAGAGAGATGCAATCCAATCCGATCCGAGCTCCTAATAAAGCTAAACAGACTGAGTGTTATCGGGCCTGTGGTTTAGCAGGCACCTGAACGAGTCTAGCTGCGCTCAGCTCAATACTGGGCAGATCAATGGACCTCAGCTGATGAAACACTTCTTTAGACGGGCTTTAACGGACAGGTGAAACGGAGAAGCTTCTCATCGAAAACGTGTTAATGTGACTCAACACATCAGTACAGCTCTGCCCACGAGCACAGAACTGGGGGGACAACAGATGGTCGTCCTCTTCCAACTCTAACCACCTGCAGAAGCTCTATATGATCAAACCCACTCACCCTATCAAAATCTGCATGCGACTCTGTACAGCATTAATAACACACATAGAGTATCCACAGCGGATACTGAGGGCCCTCAGATTGATCAGTATGACAATCATATCTGACAGTTCACATCTGACAATTAAATAACATCAGCCAACATTATCACGTAATCATCTTTAGCTCCACAAAACATTCGCACTGGTCAAGCCCAAGTTGACAACAAGCTTTTGGAATGGGTCGCGACTCAGAAAGGCAAGGCAGGATGCCAAGCGCTGTCCGTGGTCCTGAAGCGGCCACAGCCTGTTATTCAGATCTTATGAAATCTTCTGAGCCAACTCAGCCATTAAAAAATCAATATATGAAGTAGCAGCTATGTCTGTGAGCTGCTGAGCTCCTACTTCTATAATGCAAAGTCCCTTGATTACTGTCAGCCATGTCCAGGGTCAGTGACAGCGCGACTGACTGGCCTCTCATTGAGCAGAAGGGATGGCAGGGATCCTCTACACACTAAAGAAAACCGGTTTGTAAAAACCCCCCCCAAATTACCATGTGTGTCCAAGTGTGAAGAACCTATAAAGTCCTAAGGGTCATCACAAAAGGTTCTACAACTATAGCAAAGTTTAATCCAGAACTGTGACTCAAAATACCAAGCAGAGCTGACTCACTACAGCATGGAGAGGGAAGAGAGGGAAGTGAGGGAAGCGAGTACTCTCCTTCTTGTACACGGAGTTTAAAGTGTAGGTTAAAAGATGCAGTGGATGTGCTTCAGAGAAAGACGTGCGTCAGCCTTCATTATAACCGCCGACAAAATGACTCCCTTCAATGGGAACTGGCTCCGGCTAATAGTGAGAGAAAATGAACCAAAATGTCCCTGCAATGAGGTGTAACTATATTCACTGAGAAATTACCCCGATACTGAGCAGCATCCCACAATGGCAGCGGCATTCAACTACATCTGACTAATGGGGAAGACACATTTCTGAACACGCTTCATTTTCCTGTCTCTATGCCTTAGCTTTATAGTCCTTCCTTTATGTGTTACTGGTTAGAACTGAGTCTTTAGACCAGTCTGGGTCTAGACAACACTGAGAGAAGCTAACAAGAGGAAAACTCTCTAAGAGGAAATACTGAGAGGAGAACTTGTTTAAGGGCATGAATAAGAATAAGAACACAGAGAAAACCAAACAAGGAACTCCATAAGAGCGTGTGGAAGTAACCATGAGATAGAACCAAGACTCAAATAGAAAAACTATCCATTTGACCTTGAGAAGGAACGCTTGAGGGGAACTTTAACACAAAGGGTAAAATTTCCTAAGATATTAAGGAAGAATCACTGAAACACTCACAAAGAAAAATTAATATCTATAATCTTGGGGAAGAAACACTGAGAGGAGTCAAGAGTTAAAAGCAAAAACCTCTAAACCTCCATAAAGGAATGAAGGAGAACCACTGAGAGAAACTATAAAAGTAAAACTCCACCTGATCTTGAGGAAGAACCACTGAAAAAAATCAAGATCCAAAAGCAATGACCACTGAGTGGGTTGGTGTGGCTCAGCGGTTAACACCTTATACCACCAGGGAGCTGCCACCCCATGTAGGAGACGGGGGGGGGGGGTTGAATTCCAGTCTATGTAGCAAATGCTGAGCTACACTAATAAGAGTTCCTGGGCAAGACTCCTAACACTGCACTGGCCTACCTGTAATACAAATAACCTTGTAAGTCACTCTTGATAAGAGCATCAGCTAAGTGCCTAAAATGTAAAATATAAATGTGAGAGGAACCTAAATTTGTATGATCTTAAGGAAAACTCCTCATGATCCTGAGAAGGAACCACCGAGAGGAACCAACACTTACCAAGAAAAACTACCTATGATCTTGAGGAAGAACCAATGAGACATAAAAAGATAAACTCTCCAAGCCTCCACATAGGAATAAGGAAGAACCACCAAGAGGAATCAAAACTCCAAACAAGAGAAACTCTCAGAGCTCGAAAAGGAACCCCTGAAAGGAACTGAGATTCAAAAGACGATTCAGGAGCATAAGGAACCACCACTAAGCGGAACCAGGCTCAAAAGAAAAACCTCCATCAGAACATGAGGAAGAAACAATGACCACAGCCTCAAAAGAGGACAGGAGAAAGACTACACCAAGAGCACCAGGGCTCCTCTGGGGTCTATTTGATAGCAGATTTATGATACAACAGGACAAGTTTACAAGGAAGATTAAGCAGAGGTACCGAGATGTACACGGGAGAGATACAGGAGATAAACCAGTGACTGAAGCTACAGCCTGTCAAAGATTTAGATATGAGATCATGGCAGGGAAGAACTTTAATGTGAGCAGATTCACAACATCAAGAAACAGCAGGGATGCACTCAAATGGAAATCGCAGGCCTATCTCAAAATCCAATATCCTGCAAGTACATCTCTGCCGATGCAGATTCTGATGCCAATATGTTTAACATTCTTAAAATGTGGAATCTGGGACTAAACCCATGTGGCTAAGAATTCTGGAGAAAGCTTTGGTTTGTTTATAGAGTGCAGTAAAATGAATAAAAATGCAAATATTTTAGCACAGTACCTTCCATCATCTAAACCATCAACTATTCTGCTCTTCCAGAAGACAATACTGACATTATTAACTATCGGTTGGGAAAAACTGGTCAAATCTTATGCCAATATTTTTAAAGTAGATATATCTGCATTATGGATATGACACCAATATTACAGTGCATCCATAAACACAAAAGTGTTTTTCTCTTTGCTGTATTCAGAAGATGTCTCTAATAAGGAGATCTTGAAAGAGACAAGCCCCAAACTGCATTCTAGATAAAACAATAAGAACGTATATAAACACCTCCCTGAAAAACCTGCCTGATGGATCTTACATAGCGTGGAGGAACACTGTCAAAACGATTTGTTTTCAAAACCGCCTGGATACACCTCCAAAGAAAGTATATCTACCCTTGAGAGTTTCGCCTCCTGCAAAGCTCTTGTAAAGTGCTTTGATAAGACTGACTCATGCACTGGAATGCTGGCGGAGTCTTACCTTGACTCCTCACTCCGCTGCGTGACTCGTGTTGGGGCACAGCGAGATTAAAATGCCTGCATCTACTGCTGCTGCACAGAATGTGTTTGGATACAATAGCATCCTTTATTGCTTATATCTTCTGCTCTGCAGTGACGGAGATTCAAGGTCTTATCCACAGCAGAGAGGAGATAAGTAAACACATTGAGAAACTGACAGTGAGGAAGGAAGGAAGAATCCTGGGGGGGAAATGCCGGGAAAGAAAAAAGCCAGTGACGAATGGAATGTGTACGCTCGCTGGAAAGGAAGGGAGTGCTGGTGCTAATGAGCTAGTCCATGAAAAGATGAAGTGCAGGAAAGCTCACTCCACGTCTGAGGATGAAATCTTCGGGTGCAGAGAACTTTCAGAAAGCACAAAACCCTTCAGACGTGCTTTGTTTGCATCATGCCTTGCTTTTTTGTGGGGCACATACAGTTACAGCCTGAGAATGGCTTAGTACAGGTTTAAATTCCAGGCTACATGATGGCATTCTACGACTGATGCTGTGTCATATGGTGTGATATGATTCCTGAGAAATATAGAACTAATGGGATCGAGACATCAAGCAGACAAGTGCTACTGTCCTTAACTTCTAACATATAGATTAAACTGATAAACTGATTTATCGATCAGAATTGAGGCTTTCTTACATCTACCACATGATAAGAGGGCATTATCATGAATATTTACTATTAGTGTAGTGAAGCTAACACAACGGCCTAAGATAAATAGGAATATGTAAAACTCAGTAGCAAAATTAAGAAAATCCCATAATTACAAGGAACTGGTATGATATATAGGCCCAAATATGGTATTGATTTTATTATGGTATTGAATTCTATTTAAATACACTCCTATTATCCTCAAAAGAATAGCTGCACCCAGAAGGAATCAACCAACAGGAATGAAACTTGGTGAGATACGCGAATGATTCCAGTTTTAAGCTTGGCTGCACATGTGACACAAGCAAGGATGGCCACATTCACTGATATTTAGCGAGCAGTGATGGCAAAGCCCTCCACATTGCAGGACTACATGCACTGCCCATAACACCCTAGATGCCTGCCCTTAACAACACGTCAGTGTGGGCAAAGGCTGGAATGGTGTAGTGCCAGACTGGAGTTTATATGCCTTTATGTCATTATATGTTTATATGTCATTATAATATGACATATTGTCTATATTCAAACACATTATCCAGCTTTAAGCAGCCAAAAGCAGAATCTGTCTGTCTATCCCAGTATCTCTGCCAGTGTTTTTAATGAAAGATTCTGGCTGTGACCTTTGCCAGTGTCATTGGAATTGTGTAGTTCTCATGGAATTGCGTTTTTCCAGATGCCGAAAGTCATACAAACATAAGTTCCAGATGCAAATGTAGAGGGACCTCTAGAGTAAAAAACTGCTTAGCACCAAAGAACCACAACATGTGACCCAAAATTCAGTATTTGGGATGTTGTATGTCCTCAAACTGCACATAATATTGTTCTCTTTGTTTGCTATGTCCCAGACAGCGGTTCTCCATCTTCTGTTTGCACATACAGACACGCAGATACAGAAAACCAAAAGAAATCTAATTAGGGTTCACAGAGAAAAACTTAGATTACTGATTATCAATATCAGGCTGCTGATGATCAATTTCATGCTTCATAAACTCAAATAAGAATCAAAATTATCGATATGTAAACAAAAATATGTAAATGTAAATAAAAATATGCTGCAGACATGATCATGTAAATATGATCCTTATATTGTGCACATGAACACACTTAATCACACGACGCACCACCTTTATGAATCACCAGTGCTAATAGTGCTCTCCCTTGTGGTGAATCTTCAACTTTCTAAAAACCTTTCTAAAAGGTTCCTCTAAAATCAAAAATGAACATTCTGAAAAGTGCATGGAATGTATATATGTATACTGGGTTTTATTCACAACACCAGTTTAATAACAGACACAGAGCTGGGCCTCCGTTTTAGTGCTCAAACAATCCAAATGCATCAACCCCTTCACAAGTACAGTGCCACCAGAGGGATTTGCCGTGGCTGGTCTCTAGATAGTTTGCAGGGATGGACTGGCCATCGAGAGAACTGGGACAATTCCCCGGGGGCCACTAAAGAGCACGCCCTCCCGTTATCCTGTTGTAGTCCTACATAAAATGATTGAAGATCACTTGGGACAAATGGCATGTGCTAGGTAAATGCTGGAGTGCACAAACATTGAAATATTAGTGGCCCCCATATGAAATGAATGAAGACCCCCTGGGAAAATGGCATGTGCCAGGTAAATACTGAAGTGCACAAACTTTAAACATGAAAGGTTCAAGAGATGGCTGTTTTTGGGAGTTATGGTGGCGAGTGGGTGGATGTGGTCACTGTGGTTGTAGTGGGCTGGCCTAGACAAAAAATATGGTCCCACTGGCGGCATTCGAACACTGTGTCTTCAATAAACATGGAGTGTATTCCCAGTATATGTGAGTTAGCATTGTTAGGCTGACGTAACTGATGTAAGCGAACCCTGCCTTTAATGCCTTTAGTGTAATAGTGTGCTGTAACAGCCTGACTGTATTTCAGAAGCACATATGAATTCACAATGTATTCCTGCAACATGCACACTCTCTAAAAAAGCAGCGGGGAAATGTTCTGCTTCGTCAGCCAGCTCAATGGGCTCTTCTGGTTTAAAAAAAAACGGGTCCAATTTGTCCTATTGGTATTTTATGCTCCGTGGTGTGAGTCAGACACCCAGCATGCAGCTGGCAAAGTTCTCTCAGTTAGTCTAACGCAAGCAACCACGAGTGGCGCTACCAAAAACTCAGCAACTGGGAGAAAATGCAAGAATGCCTCATCTGTGTGCCTGAGAGGGAATGATGTGGGCCCACTGAAGGCTGTATTTCGGGACTGTGTCAGGAATGAGTATAGTCAGCACCATTGTGAATATGGTGCTGAAGCAAAAACCCAGACGCAGCACACAAAACAACATCATCATCAGGAGAAAAGAGGAGTGTCCCAGCAATAACCAGGCCAACAACAGCTTCATCAGCTGCTCCAGCGGAGGCAATTACGACCAACATCCCACAGCCTAGGACACAGGGTCGTACACTGTGTACATATGCAGCCTGTGGTTGTGGTCGTGTATGACTTGCTTGAGTAATTTGATACTCATCTGGAACTTAATGGCTGTACTGACGACCTTAAACAGAGACTGTCTAACAACACAGGCCCTGTTTGAATACCTAGAAACAGCTCCCATAGAAACATCTGTGCCTGGTCAGGTGCTCACAGCACACAACTGTGGGCAATTAAAGGGCCCCTCTGTATTTTGCAGCCTGCAATATTAGCGCCAAATAACATTACAATGATTAGTGAAAGATATAATGTGCAGCACTACTGACTAAAACTTTCACTCCAGAGACTCTCATTTGACGTATCTGCTTATGCTTTTGGACATATTATCAGTGATGATCCTAGAAGCTTGAGCAGATGCCCTTACAGAAAGTATAATAATAATAATAATAATAATAATAATGAAAAAAATGCACCAATACCACTTTTGCCTGATACCAACATTTGATGCTTCAGTATAGGCCAATAATCTAATAACCTAACTAACCTATAAGTCCTGACATTAAAAATAAAAAATTACATATTTCAAAAAAAATCTATATTCTGTTTTACCAATAAAACATACTCTGAACTGAATTTATTTGTTTGATTATAATATACTGTATATCAGAAGCTTCATTTTTGTTCTACCTTTCTGATTTTCATTTAATTTTAATGGAAGTCAATGGAACCAGTCTCTCTCCCGCCTCCCCCCCCTCCCCCCAAGTGAAGGGCTAGTTCTGTTGGTACATTCATCAAGCAATCCCACAAGGTAAACAGCAGATGCTGTGTTCAAATGATGCATAAAAGTGAAATCGCCAAAAATGGAGATACATGTATTCATTGGACAGATGAGATATATTTACTATTTACTTTTATTTAACTAATTATATAAACTAATAAGAAGGCATGCCACATGACTGTCTGCTGAGTGTTACCACAGACTAACAGAGGTGGGGCTAATGGACACACTATCTCAGCTAGCAGGCCGCTGTGCAGAAAGCTAGTCCACTGGTTTTATACAATTGCGAATATCACACAAACTTTACAGTCCAGTGCATTGGTGGCTGTAGTTGCTTGCTAACCCTGGTGGAACCCTATCCTAGGGATGAATCACAGCGTTCCCCCAAGGTGTTTGGTCTGATGTTTGTGAAACCTCTCACTCGTCTGAGGATGTTCTAAAACATACACAGTACAGGTGGCTTTTCACAGGCACAACATCTGCTTGGAGCACCAAGCCCGTTTACCAACGCAGCTCAACAGCTGAGTTTCTTGAACAATCTCTTCTATATTAGGTATACATACATACATACATACATACACACACACACACACACACACACACACACACACACACACACACACACACACACACACACACACACACACTACAACACACACACACACACACACCACCACACAACACCACACACACACACCATAAATACATACATACATACATACATACATACATATATATATATATATATATATATAACATCACCTAACATGTGTAGGAGTTCAGTTATGTTCACATGTGGGTATATGGCTGTGTTTGAATGAGATATATCAATATATGATTTAATTATGTTTATTCTACTAGCAGTGAACAAGTTTTACCATCACTGGGGGCCATTACTGTGGTGCCTCAGTTAATCGCCATCTGGCACAAGCCTACTCCAAAAGGCACAGTCACTGGCACATCTCACCTTAACAGCTAAACATGGCTCCATTCAATTGTCAAAGGTCATATATAAATAGCTCAGTGGGCACATGCCAACCTGCCAAAAACCTCCCCCCCCCCCGTAGGACTAAAGAACAGGGTCATGGAAAAATCCCCCCCCCCCCAATCGGACATTCATTGGGCAAAATAGGACATTCATTAAATTCTTCAGCCACAAATAAACTCCTCAGAGAGCATGCCGCTTTCTCTTTCTGTTTCCATTCTCAGAGACAGAGTGAAAGAAGTACAGATGTTGTGATTCGCCCATGACATTCTAAGGTTTTCCATATGAATAAACACTCTTAAACTGCATCTTAAGGGTCTATTTAAAAATTACAGCCCTCCAGGAAAAGTACTTGACCCTGTTCTGATCAATTTGAGCTCGGACTTCAAAGGAAATGCAAGCTGTCCTTTAAAGCTCATTGCAGGCTGGCAGAAAGAAGTAAACTGTGGCACAGCAACTGCAGGAACAGGCTTTTTTAAAAACTCATCAGATAGGCTTTCAGTTTCTATTTATCTAATTATTTTAGGGATTTAGTCAAAATCCAGTAGACAGAATCCCATGGGCTAAAGCCTCCCTGAGCTTCACCGTTGCTTTCAGAGCATCCACACTCTGTGCAGAACTGACTAAACACATAGCATGGCTACAACATGCTCTAGAAACCATGTGTATTTCTTCAGGTTACTTGTTTATTCACTGGAGCAATGTTCAACAATGAATCAACGTCTCGTGTAGAACACTACAAAACAATGAATTAACATGATAACAGTTTGAATCAACAACTTTCTTAAGGGCATCATTTGATGCCCTTAAGAAAGTTGTTGATTCAAACTGTTATCATGTTAATTCATTGTTGTTGTAAGTGTTCTACACGAGGACGTTGATTCATTGTTTGAACATTGCTCCAGTGAATAAACAAGTAAACCTGAAGAAATACACATGGTTTCTTTAGAGCATGTTGTAGCCATGCTATGTGTTTATTCAGTTCTGGCACAGAGTGTGGATGCTCTGAAAGCAACGGTGAAGCTCAGGGAGGCTTTAGCCCATGGGATTCTGTCTACTGGATTTGACTAAATCCCATAAAATAATTAGATAAATAGAAACTGAAAACCAATCTGATGAGTTTTTAAAAAAGCCTGTTCCTGCAGTTGCTGTGCCACAGTTTACTTCTTTCTGCCAGCCTGCAATGAGCTTTAAAGGACAGCTTGCATTTCCTTTGAAGTCCGAGCTCAAATTGATCAGAACAGGGTCAAGTACTTTTCCTGGAGGGCTGTAATTTTTAAATAGACCCTTAAGATGCAGTTTAAGAGTGTTTATTCATATGGAAAACCTTAGAACGTCATGGGCGAATCCCCACATCTGAACGATCTGTACTTCTTTCACTCCGTCTCTGAGAATGGAAACAGAAAGAGAAAGCGGCATGCTCTCTGAGGAGTTTATTTGTGGCTGAAGAATTTAATGAATGTCCTATTTTTCCATGACCCTGTTTTAGTCCTGAGGTTGGCATGTGCCCACTGAGCTATTTATATATGACCTTTGACAATTGAATGGAGCCATGTTTAGCTGTTAAGGTGAGATGTGCCAGTGACTGTGCCTTTTGGAGTAGGCTTGTGCCAGATGGCGATTAACTGAGGCACCACAGTAATGGCCCCCAGTGATGGTAAAACTTGTTCACTGCTAGTAGAATAAACATAATTAAATCATATATTGATATATCTCATTCAAACACAGCCATATACCCACATGTGAACATAACTGAACTCCTACACATGTTAGGTGATGTTATATATATATATATATATATATGTATGTATGTATGTATGTATGTATGTATGTGTGTGTGTGTGTGTGTGTGTGTGTGTGTGTGTGTGTGTGTGTATGTGTGTGTGTGTGTGTGTGTGTGTGTGTGTGTGTGTGTGTGTGTGTGTGTGTGTGTGTGTGTGTGTGTATGTATGTATGTATGTATGTATACCTAATATAGAAGAGATTGTTCAAGAAACACAGCTGTTGAGCTGCGCTGGTCAAACGGGCTTGGTGCTCCAAGCAGATGTTGTGCCTGTGAAAAGCCACCTGTACTGTGTATGTTTTAGAACATCCTCAGACGAGTGAGAGGTTTCACAAACATCAGACCAAACACCTTGGGGGAACGCTGTGATTCATCCCTAGGATAGGGTTCCACCAGGGTTAGCAAGCAACTACAGCCACCAATGCACTGGACTGTAAAGTTTGTGTGATATTCGCAATTGTATAAAACCAGTGGACTAGCTTTCTGCACAGCAGCCTGCTAGCTGAGATAGTGTGTCCATTAGCCCCACCCCTGTTAGTCTGCGGTAACACTCAGCAGAGTCATGTGGCATGCATTCTTATTAGTTTATATAATTAGTTAAATAAAAGTAAATAGTAAATATATCTCATCTGTCCAATGAATACATGTATCTCCATTTTTGGCGATTTCACTTTTATGCATCATTTGAACACAGCATCTGCTGTTTACCTTGTGGGATTGCTTGATGAATGTACCAACAGAACTAGCCCTTCACTTGGGGGGAGGGGGTGGAGGCGGGGAGAGAGACTGGTTCCATTGACTTCCATTAAAATTAAATGAAAATCAGAAAGGTAGAACAAAAATGAAGCTTCTGATATACAGTATATTATAATCAAACAAATAAATTCATTTCAGAGTATGTTTTATTGGTAAAACAGAATATAGATTTTTTTTTAAATATGTAATTTTTTATTTTTAATGTCAGGACTTATAGGTTAGTTAGGTTATTAGATTATTGGCCTATACTTAAGCATCAAATATTGGTATCAGGCAAAAGTGGTATTATTGCATTTTTTTCATTATTATTATTATTATTATTATTATTATACTTTCTGTAAGTGCATCTGCTCAAGCTTTTAGGATCATCACTGATGATATGTCCAAAAGCATAAGCAGATACGTCAAATGAGAGTCTCTGGAGTGAAAGTTTTAGTCAGTAGTGCTGCACATTATATCTTTCACTAATCATTGTAATGTTATTTGGCGCTAATATTGCAGGCTGCAAAATACAGAGGGGCCCTTTAATTGCCCACAGTTGTGTGCTGTGAGCACCTGACCAGGCACAGATGTTTCTATGGGAGCTGTTTCTAGGTATTCAAACAGGGCCTGTGTTGTTAGACAGTCTCTGTTTAAGGTCGTCAGTACAGCCATTAAGTTCCAGATGAGTATCAAATTACTCAAGCAAGTCATACACGACCACAACCACAGGCTGCATATGTACACAGTGTACGACCCTGTGTCCTAGGCTGTGGGATGTTGGTCGTAATTGCCTCCGCTGGAGCAGCTGATGAAGCTGTTGTTGGCCTGGTTATTGCTGGGACACTCCTCTTTTCTCCTGATGATGATGTTATTTTGTGTGCTGCGTCTGGGTTTTTGCTTCAGCACCATATTCACAATGGTGCTGACTATACTCATTCCTGACACTGTCCCGAAATGCAGCCTTCAGTGGGCCCACATCATTCCCTCTCAGGCACACAGATGAGACATTCTTGCATTTTCTCCTAGTTTCTGGGTTTTTGGTAGCGCCACTCGTGGTTGCTTGCGTTAGACTAACTGAGAGAACTTTGCCAGCTGCATGCTGGGTGTCTGACTCACACCACGGAGCATAAAATACCAATAGGACAAATTGGACCCGTTTTTTTTTTAAACCAGAAGAGCCCATTGAGCTGGCTGACGAAGCAGAACATTTCCCCGCTGCTTTTTTAGAGAGTGTGCATGTTGCAGGAATACATTGTGAATTCATATGTGCTTCTGAAATACAGTCAGGCTGTTACAGCACACTATTACACTAAAGGCACTAAAGGCAGGGTTCGCTTACATCAGTTACGTCAGCCTAACAATGCTAACTCACATATACTGGGAATACACTCCATGTTTATTGAAGACACAGTGTTTGAATGCCGCCAATGGGACCATATTTTTTGTCTAGGCCAGCCCACTACAACCACAGTGACCACATCCACCCACTCGCCACCATAACTCCCAAAAACAGCCATCTCTTGAACCTTTCATGTTTAAAGTTTGTGCACTTCAGTATTTACCTGGCACATGCCATTTTCCCAGGGGGTCTTCATTCATTTCATATGGGGGCCACTAATATTTCAATGTTTGTGCACTCCAGCATTTACCTAGCACATGCCATTTGTCCCAAGTGATCTTCAATCATTTTATGTAGGACTACAACAGGATAACGGGCGTGCTCTTAGTGGCCCCCCGGGAATTGTCCCAGTTCTCTCGATGGCCAGTCCATCCCTGCAAACTATCTAGAGACCAGCCACGGCAAATCCCTCTGGTGGCACTGTACTTGTGAAGGGGTTGATGCATTTGGATTGTTTGAGCACTAAAACGGAGGCCCAGCTCTGTGTCTGTTATTAAACTGGTGTTGTGAATAAAACCCAGTATACATATATACATTCCATGCACTTTTCAGAATGTTCATTTTTGATTTTAGAGGAACCTTTTAGAAAGGTTTTTAGAAAGTTGAAGATTCACCACAAGGGAGAGCACTATTAGCACTGGTGCTTCATAAAGGTGGTGCGTCGTGTGATTAAGTGTGTTCATGTGCACAATATAAGGATCATATTTACATGATCATGTCTGCAGCATATTTTTATTTACATTTACATATTTTTGTTTACATATCGATAATTTTGATTCTTATTTGAGTTTATGAAGCATGAAATTGATCATCAGCAGCCTGATATTGATAATCAGTAATCTAAGTTTTTCTCTGTGAACCCTAATTAGATTTCTTTTGGTTTTCTGTATCTGCGTGTCTGTATGTGCAAACAGAAGATGGAGAACCGCTGTCTGGGACATAGCAAACAAAGAGAACAATATTATGTGCAGTTTGAGGACATACAACATCCCAAATACTGAATTTTGGGTCACATGTTGTGGTTCTTTGGTGCTAAGCAGTTTTTTACTCTAGAGGTCCCTCTACATTTGCATCTGGAACTTATGTTTGTATGACTTTCGGCATCTGGAAAAACGCAATTCCATGAGAACTACACAATTCCAATGACACTGGCAAAGGTCACAGCCAGAATCTTTCATTAAAAACACTGGCAGAGATACTGGGATAGACAGACAGATTCTGCTTTTGGCTGCTTAAAGCTGGATAATGTGTTTGAATATAGACAATATGTCATATTATAATGACATATAAACATATAATGACATAAAGGCATATAAACTCCAGTCTGGCACTACACCATTCCAGCCTTTGCCCACACTGACGTGTTGTTAAGGGCAGGCATCTAGGGTGTTATGGGCAGTGCATGTAGTCCTGCAATGTGGAGGGCTTTGCCATCACTGCTCGCTAAATATCAGTGAATGTGGCCATCCTTGCTTGTGTCACATGTGCAGCCAAGCTTAAAACTGGAATCATTCGCGTATCTCACCAAGTTTCATTCCTGTTGGTTGATTTCTTCTGGGTGCAGCTATTCTTTTGAGGATAATAGGAGTGTATTTAAATAGAATTCAATACCATAATAAAATCAATACCATATTTGGGCCTATATATCATACCAGTTCCTTGTAATTATGGGATTTTCTTAATTTTGCTACTGAGTTTTACATATTCCTTTGTCTTAGGCCGTTGTGTTAGCTTCACTACACTAATAGTAAATATTCATGATAATGCCCTCTTACCGTGTAAGTGGTAGATGTAAGAAAGCCTCGGTTCTGATCGATAAATCAGTTTATCAGTTTAATCTATATGTTAGAAGTTAAGGACAGTAGCACTTGTCCGCTTGATGTATCGATCCCATTAGTTCTATATTTCTCAGGTATCATATCACACCATATGACACAGCATCAGTCGTAGAATGCCATCATGTAGCCTGGAATTTAAACCTGTACTAAGCCATTCTCAGGCTGTAACTGTATGTGCCCCACAAAAAAGCAAGGCATGATGCAAACAAGGCACGTCTGAAGGGTTTTGTGCTTTCTGAAAGTTCTCTGCACCCGAAGATTTCATCCTCAGACGTGGAGTGAGCTTTCCTGCACTTCATCTTTTCATGGACTAGCTCATTAGCACCAGCACTCCCTTCCTTTCCAGCGAGCGTACACATTCCATTCGTCACTGGCTTTTTTCTTTCCCGGCATTTCCCCCCCAGGATTCTTCCTTCCTTCCTCACTGTCAGTTTCTCAATGTGTTTACTTATCTCCTCTCTGCTGGTGATAAGACCTTGAATCTCCGTCACTGCAGAGCAGAAGATATAAGCAATAAAGGATGCTATTGTATCCAAACACATTCTGTGCAGCAGCAGTAGATGCAGGCATTTTAATCTCGCTGTGCCCCAACACGAGTCACGCAGCGGAGTGAGGAGTCAAGGTAAGACTCCGCCAGCATTCCAGTGCATGACTCAGTCTTATCAAAGCACTTTACAAGAGCTTTGCAGGAGCGAAACTCTCAAGGGTAGATATACTTTCTTTGGAGGTGTATCCAGGCGGTTTGAAGAAATCGTTTGACAGTGTTCCTCCACGCTATGTAAGATCCATCAGGCAGGTTTTTCAGGGAGGTGTTTATATACGTTCTTATTGTTTTAGTTAGAATGCAGTTTGGGGCTTGTCTCTTTCAAGATCTCCTTATTAGAGACATCTTCTGAATACAGCAAAGAGAAAAACACTTTTGTGTTTATGGATGCACTGTAATATTGGTGTCATATCCATAATGCAGATATATCTACTTTAAAAATATTGGCATAAGATTTGACCAGTTTTTCCCAACCGATGGTTAATAATGTCAGTATTGTCTTCTGGAAGAGCAGAATAGATGATGGTTTAGATGATGGAAGGTACTGTGCTAAAATATTTGGGTTTTTATTCATTTTACTGCACTCTATAAACAAACCAAAGCTTTCTCCAGAATTCTTAGCCACATGGGTTTAGTCCCAGATTCCACATTTTAAGAATGTTTACATATTGGCATCAGAATCTGCATCGGCAGAGATGTACTTGCAGGATATTGGATTTTGAGATAGGCCTGCGATTTCCATTTGAGTGCATCCCTGCTGTTTCTTGATGTTGCGAATCTGCTCACATTAAAGTTCTTCCCTGCCGTGATCTCATATCTAAATCTTTGACAGGCTGTAGCTTCAGTCACTGGTTTATCTCCTGTATCTCTCCCGTGTACATCTCGGTACCTCTGCTTAATCTTCCTTGTAAACTTGTCCTGTTGTATCATAAATCTGCTATCAAATAGACCCCAGAGGAGCCCTGGTGCTCTTGGTGTAGTCTTTCTCCTGTCCTCTTTTGAGGCTGTGGTCATTGTTTCTTCCTCATGTTCTGATGGAGGTTTTTCTTTTGAGCCTGGTTTATTTGTGGTTTTCCTTAGTGGTGGTTCCTTATGCTCCTGAATTGTCTTTTGAATCTCAGTTCCTTTCAGGAGTTCCTTTTCGAGCTCTGAGAGTTTCTCTTGTTTGGAGTTTTGATTCCTCTTGGTGGTTCTTCCTTATTCCTATGTGGAGGCTTGGAGAGTTTTTCTTTTTATGTCTCATTGGTTCTTCCTCAAGATCATAGGTAGTTTTTCTTGGTAAGTGTTGGTTCCTCTCAGTGGTTCCTTCTCAGGATCATGAGGAGTTTTCCTTAAGATCATACAAATTTAAGTTCCTCTCACATTTATATTTTACATTTTAGGCACTTAGCTGATGCTCTTATCCAGAGTGACTTACAAGGTTATTTGTAATACAGGTAGGCCAGTGCAGTGTTAGGAGTCTTGCCCAGGAACGTTTATTAGTGTAGCTCAGCATTTCCTACATAGACTGGAATTCAAACCCCCCCGTCTCCCACATGGGGTGGCAGCTCCCTGGTGGTAACCGCTGAGCCACACCAACCCACTCAGTGGTCATTGCTTTTGGATCTTGATTTTTTTCAGTGGTTCTTCCTCAAGATCAAGAGGAGTTTTACTTTTGAGTTATAGTTTCTCTCAGTGGTTCTTCTTCATTCCTTTATGGAGGTTTGGAGGTTTTTGCTTTTAACTCTTGACTCCTCTCAGTGTTTCTTCCCCAAGATTATAGATATTAATTTTTCTTTGTGAGTGTTTCAGTGATTCTTCCTCAACATCTTAGGAATTATTTACCCTTTGTGTTAAAGTTCCCCTCAGACGTTCCTTCTCAAGGTCAAAGGGATAGTTTTTCTATTTGAGTCTTGGTTCTATCTCATGGTTACTTCCACACGCTCTTATGGAGTTCCTTGTTTGGTTTTCTCTGTGTTCTTATTCTTATTCATGCCCTTAAACAAGTTCTCCTCTCAGTATTTCCTCTTAGAGAGTTTTCCTCTTGTTAGCTTCTCTCAGTGTTGTCTAGACCCAGACTGGTCTAAAGACTCAGTTCTAACCAGTAACACATAAAGGAAGGACTATAAAGGAGCTAAGGCATAGAGACAGGAAAATGAAGCGTGTTCAGAAATGTGTCTTCCCCATTAGTCAGATGTAGTTGAATGCCGCTGCCATTGTGGGATGCTGCTCAGTATCGGGGTAATTTCTCAGTGAATATAGTTACACCTCATTGCAGGGACATTTTGGTTCATTTTCTCTCACTATTAGCCGGAGCCAGTTCCCATTGAAGGGAGTCATTTTGTCGGCGGTTATAATGAAGGCTGACGCACGTCTTTCTCTGAAGCACATCCACTGCATCTTTTAACCTACACTTTAAACTCTGTGGACAAGAAGGAGAGTACTCTCTTCCCTCACTTCCCTCTCCATGCTGTAGTGAGTCAGCTCTGCTTGGTATTTTGAGTCACAGTTCTGGATTAAACTTTGCTATAGTTGTAGAACCTTTTGTGATGACCCTTAGGACTTTATAGGTTCTTCACACTTGGACACACCATTTACAAACCCGGTTCTTTAGTGTGTAGAGGATCCCTGCCATCCCTTCTGCTCAATGAGAGGCCAGTCAGTCGCGCTGTCACTGACCCTGGACATGGCTGACAGTAATCAAGGGACTTTGCATTATAGAAGTAGGAGCTCAGCAGCTCACAGACATAGCTGCTACTTCATATATTGATTTTTTAATGGCTGAGTTGGCTCAGAAGATTTCATAAGATCTGAATAACAGGCTGTGGCCGCTTCAGGACCACGGACAGCGCTTGGCATCCTGCCTTGCCTTTCTGAGTCGCGACCCATTCCAAAAGCTTGTTGTCAACTTGGGCTTGACCAGTGCGAATGTTTTGTGGAGCTAAAGATGATTACGTGATAATGTTGGCTGATGTTATTCAATTGTCAGATGTGAACTGTCAGATATGATTGTCATACTGATCAATCTGAGGGCCCTCAGTATCCGCTGTGAATACTCTTTGTGTGTTATTAATGCTGTACAGAGTCACATGCAGATTTTGATAGGGTGAGTGGGTTTGATCATATAAAGCTTCTGCAGGTGGTTAGAGTTGGAAGAGGACGACCATCTGTTGTCCCCGCAGTTCTGTGCTCGTGGGCAGAGCTGTACTGATGTGTTGAGTCGCATTAACACGTTTTCGATGAGAAGCTTCTCCGTTTCACCTGTCCGTTAAAGCCCGTCTAAAGAAGTGTTTCATCAGCTGAGGTCCATTGATCTGCCCAGTATTGAGCTGAGCGCAGCTAGACTTGTTCAGGTGCCTGCTAAACCACAGGCCCGATAACACTCAGTCTGTTTAGCTTTATTAGGAGCTCGGATTGGATTGGATTGCATCTCTCTTTTTTATTTAGCCGCTTTTATTGGTTTGTTTTTTGTTTCATTGTTTCCTCCTTTTATTTGTTTCTTCTTTCGCTCCTTCGTTTCTTTTGTTTTTTGAGATATGAAAATGATTGGGAAAATCCTGATAACCATTTCTAACCGCTTCCTATCATGTACAGTTAAGCAGGCTGATTTCTAGTTATTGTGTTTAACAGAGATTCATGTAAAGGGTTTCTTTATTTCCTTCTTTCTTTTCAATTCTTTCATTTTCTTGTTTCAGTTCTCTTTATATATATATATATATATATTCTTAAACTGCTTTTAGTTGTTCTTTATTTTCTGTCTTTCTTTATCTTCTTACTATCCGTCTGTCTGTCTGTCTGTCCGTCTCTTTCTTTCTTTCTTTCTTTCTTTATTTCTTTATTTATTTTTCTTCTTACTATCCGTCTGTCTGTTTGTCTGTCTGTCTCTTTCTTTCTTTCTTTCTATCTATCTATCTATCTATCTATCTATCTATCTATCTATCTATCTATCTATCTATCTATCTATCTATCTATCTATCTATCTATCTGTCTATCTCTCTGTCTGTCTGTCTGTCTGTCTGTCTGTCTGTTTTTCTTTCTTTCCTTGTTTCCTCACTATCTGTCTTTTGATGATTTTTATTTGTTTGTATTTGTTCTTTCTTTTTATTTAGTTATTTTTCATTTCAGTTTTTCTTCTTTCTGTATTTTTTGCTTTGGATTTCTTTCTTTGTTTTATTTCCTTCTATTTTTATGTGCTTCATCTCTTTTTTTGACGCTTTTTAAGAAGCTCTGTCTGTCTTCTATTTCCCTCTTCTATTTCTTGTTGTTTTTTTCTCTGTTTGTCTTTTAAAAACTGCTTCTATTTGTTCTGTTGATATTGCTATGCTCCTCTCATCTTTTCTTTGTCATGTTTCTGTCGGTCTCTTGTTCTCTGCGGTTGGTCCCATGTCTTGTGCTCATTGGTATACACAGTGGTCCACTGCTGCAGGGACAGTGGTTGGACTACATGCCTTATACACAGAGTAACATTTCAAGGAGTTGGCGTCGTGTAACACATTGAAATAGATTAGCACATAACCTCCCAGTTCCTATAGGCCTTAATCTAATTCCATTAATCAAACACATGACATGCTGAGGGCGTGGACTCTATTTTGTGATGCATATATATGTGCACATTATATATATGAAGATGGGGCAAAACAAGATGGGCCATTGGCTGGTAGGAGGCTCCAGATGCTTAATGTGCTAATTTTTTATTATGGATTGGAGCGGCGCTATGTGTCATTTCCAAGTGCACCATTTGCATAAGTGGAATGAGTTTTAATGTGACGTTTCTTGTTAGCCCAGAGCGTAAATCATAATGGCCCTTCCCAATGCAGCATCTTGATGTGGTGCATGTGACTGCAATGGGATGAGCCATCCATTCACTACCCCTAGTTTTCTTCTGGTTTTTAGCATTCTGGTAAGATTCACAAATTGGACAGGAAAGGATGAGTTTAGAGTGTGTGTGAGTGTGTTTAGACGGCGGCCATGCTCCGATGCCACTGCGTATTTGTTTTGTTGACAGACTGTACGCTATCACGGCTCTGCTGAGGCTTCCAGACCTCATTTATGGACCCGGTGAATCTCTTTATTCTATAGAGAATGACTGACAGCTATCTCTAAAGAGCCTCCCTTAGGAGGGTTCCACTGAGATTACAGCTCAGACAAATCTCCATCTGAGTCCAGCCGAGACAGCACGCAAACAAATGTTGCACTGGCGTTCTGAACTTTGCATTGATTAATTCAGGCATTTTTTATTGTGGAATCTGTTTGTCCCATTTACATGCTCAGCTTCATTCTCCAGTGCAGTTACGATCTAGTTCTGTCAGTGAGTTTCCTTCTGTAATTTGATTCTGTTGTTTGGAGCTGCAGAGCGAGGGGGACTGTCAAACAGATGGCTGAAGGATTTGGAGTTTATTTGAATTTTGATGATGCTGATGTATTTCATTCATTATTTGTTCTGTGTTCGTGCGGATTATGTGGTTGGGATTTAATAGTACTGCGGTGCTTACAGCTACAAATCTGGATAGAAACCTCAGTGCTGCTGCACTCAGGACATAAAGATTACTAACGGTTTCTTGGTCTAAAATTGGATTTTGTGTTGTTGTGGAATCTTTATTTGATATTGAAGGTGCTTTAAAGGACTTTCTGCTATAACTATGAAATATTTTCTGTTTTGTAATATTCAATCAAAACAAGCCTCATTCAGAAAGTAGTCCTGACTAAAATCACTTCTTAGTTGCAGTGGAAAAAATAGGTGGAGGTAAAAACTACTGTAGCCTGAATGGGGAAGTATGTGTAACTTGGTTTCTGTCACATGATGTTTCTGAAGTTTAGTTCCTGTACATGGACTTCTATAGACTGGGGGAGAGAATGCTCTTAACCGGTGTTAATCAAATTAAAGGAAACGGGACAATATTAAAACATCACCAGTCAGAATTTTATGTAAGTGAGAGTGTGTTTGTATAATAATAATAATAATAATAATAATAATAATAATAATAATAATAATAAAATATATAATATACTGTGGGAAAACTTTTATACAGACCACAGTTTTTCTTTTTAGAAAAAATGGTAATTAGAAAGGTCTGAAGGAACATAACTGATGCACAGTTAGTTTTAACAGCAAGTAGCTTTACATGCTTTTTTCAGAAACAACTTGGGTGGTGGCACTGTGTAAAATGTGTCAGGGTGGAGCAGTTCCTTTTCATTATTTAAGTCAACATTTTGCTCTAACTTTGGTTGAGCTTCCATAAAACGATTTTTGAATACATCTGAATACGTTTTCCCATTGCTTCAGACTGCTGGCTAGCGTGCTCACACATGTACTGTAGGAAACAAATGGAATAAAGGGATGTTAAAGAATAAAAACATGAATTATGCATTTATGTTTCTAATTACAACAAATATCAAGAAAAAATAGGATATGAACCCTTTAAGATGATACTGTTACACCGTCAGGTATCCTCTATATGTATGTGCTACCGACTGAATAAGCACAATGAACTTTCCCACTAAAGTGTGGGGTTCCTTATAAATTATATGTGTTTCAATAAGTTTTTGAATGTTGTAATAATCTAAATATTATTCCATATTTGTTGCTACTCTAAATTTACTTAGGGTTTCATGGAGAAATGCGAAAATAGTTATCCTAAGGTTTGGAACTGGAAAAACTATCTCTATGGAGCTCTAATCTTTTCTACACCCTCTGCAGTGGATAGTAAAATGTGTAGCTAACGTTCTCTGGAGGGGGAATCACAGGAACATGTAATCCTTCACCATGCTTATGTCCTGTCAGATTCTCACTGTCTCTTGAATTTCATTATCTCATATCTCTTTGTTGGGTTACAGAGGGAACAGTCTTGTTTGTACCATTTGAGGCATTTGACTAATGTGTTGTCATGCTAGCACATGTGTATCCATTTATTATATTGTCTTTTCTTCTGTGTGAAGGGCCCTTGTAGGTTCGAAGTGCAAATGTGGTCCCTTCACAGAACACTCTCTGTGCAACATCCACACATCGCCTGCCACTAAGGGTTGTAATAGTGTAAGTAATGGGGCATAAAATGCACACAGGTCAATAGAGAGAACCTGGCTTCTTTCTCTAATCACCTCAACCTGCTTTTAGGAACGGGGGGTAAGCTGAAGTGATTCGTGCATCCTGCAAGGACAGTTTCCCTGATAAAACCCTGCGTATGCCCCACATGTCCTGATTTTTATGATTTCATTTTTCCCTCTAGTTAAGAATGTTATGATTTATTACATTTGAAAACAACTATTTCCAGTCTCTCTTTTTCATTACAATTAAAACAGGCTGTTTTTACTTACTGTACCCTGTAAGACATATGTGTGTGTGTATATAATATATTTTATTTTATATATCATATATCTATACTATAGATATATATATATTATATATAATAGATATATATATATTATATATAATAGATATATATAATATATAGGGGTTATGTATGTCTGTAGTGGTAACTTCACTTCATGATGTTGATTCCTTTGGTTTGAATGTGTGTGTGTAAAGTGGACATCACAAAAAAACACTGAATTAAAAGTAGGCTGTTTCTCAAGTTTTCTTTATGCCGCTTGGACTAAAGGGGTAAGGGTCACCATTATGGATTCAGCAGTGTTTACCTGCAACAAACATCAATTTCATGTTTTCCATGATATGAGTCCTTTAATCAGCCAGCAACTCTGTTTCTTTCACTACAATGGTAAATATATAGCCGCAGTCTTCCGCAGTGGCTGGCGATCCACAGTAGATATTATTTTGTAAAGTCGGGCCCATTTGCATCACTCATTATCAGGTTCAAGTTGTTTTTGGATATGTGTCGTAGTGACACGAGCCTTCTTCTTTCTTCGTGAAAACACTGATTTATTATCCCACAGTTTGTTATTCAGGACGCAGCAGTACCCTAATCTCCCTCTTGCCAACAGGGTCGTCTGTCAAAATGCACAGGGTGGTCTCCTATAGCATGTTAATGAGGGCCTAAGTAAGATAATAGAAAATGAAACCACGTTCTACGCTCTAATCAATATGTTTTCTCTGGACAAGCGGGGCTCCATTTTCCCCCAGCAAAGCGTTCGGGAGTGCCACTCCTCAGTATAATTGGCTCCTTTGATGATGAGAGAAGGGGGGGGAGGGAAGTAGGGGTGGAAAGTAAGGGGGCAGAGAGCAGAGGGAAAGAGGAGCGAGCAAAAGATGAGGAGAGAGACGGAGGGTAGGGGAGTCTCTCCTGGTGCTGGAGAAGATACTGAGAGGAAGCTCTTCACCTTTGAGCTTCTTCATCTGGCTGTTCTTTGACAGAACGGCACTCAGAAACACAGGACACGTGTAGTCTTCCCTCGTCTCTACGGCCAAATGGATTAATTAGACTTCTCCAGATACTTCGACAGTGGAGGTGTTGTACTGGAGCAAAACGTGGCAGCCTTTAATACGCCGGTTAAGAGGACTCCCCAGCACAGCATGCCTAGTTATAGACAGTCTCTAGAGCTGGTTCCTCCATGGCCTTGTTTTTCCATGATGTGAATTTAGGAGCCCGTTAACAGAAGGCGACACGACAGTCCAATGTTCTTAAAGGATGTGAGCAACTGTTCTCTCCCTTTGACAATGTGACTTTATAGAAGTCAGATTTTATTCAGCTCCAATTATCGGCTATATGAGGTCTGTATCTTCATAGTGGTTCAATGAAAAAAGGATAAATTTGGTTAGAGGTGCAGTAAGCAATAATAATCACAATACACTTGGTGGGCCAAATTCAGTTAATATCTCCTCGATAGCCAGAGTTAGGGGAATCGTGTCGTATGGACTAGACTAGAGTTCGGACTCGAAATCGCAAATTTTAGGGCTTGAGACTTGCTTGAATATCCACTGACAAAAGACTCGACTTGGACTTTCGACTTGGTGATCGTGACTCAAAACTTGACTTGAGGCAGATGTTGAATAAAGATAGCTCACA